>CACVCL010018835.1:0-120122 GCA_902729485.2 Mus minutoides | reverse complement strand
TGGGGTAGCCATTCTAATATCGAATAAAATAGACTTTCAACCCAAAATTATCAAAAGAGACAAAGAGGGGCACTTCATACTCATCAAAGGCAAAATCTTCCAAGAGGAACTTTCAATTCTGAATATCTATGCTCCAAATGCAAGGGCAGCCACTTTCATTAAAGAAACTTTAGTAAAGCTTAAATCGCACATTGCATCTGACACAATAATAGTGGGAGACTTCAACACCCCACTCTCATCAAGGGACAGATCCTGGAAACAGAAACTAAACAGAGATTCAGTTGAACTAATGGAAGCTATGAAACAAATGGACTTAACAGATATCTACAGAATATTTCATCCTAAAACAAGAGGATATAACTTTTTCTCAGGACCTCATGGCACCTTCTCCAAAATTGATCACATAATTGGCCACAAAACAGCCCTCAACAGATTCAAAAATATTGAAATTGTCCCATGCATCCTATCAGATCACCATGGACTAAAGCTGCTATTCAATAACAACATAAGTAGCAGAACACCATCATTCACATGGAAACTGAACAACACTCTACTCAATGATACTTTGGTCAAGGAAGGAATAAAGAAAGAAATTAAAGACTTTCTAGAGTTTAATGAAAATGAAGCCACAACATATTAAAACTTGTGGGACACAATGAAAGCATTCCTGAGAGGTAAATTCATAGCTCTGAGTTCCTACAAAAAAAAAAAAAAATAGAGAGAGCTTACACCAATAGCTTGGCAGCACATCTGCAAGCTCTACAACAAATGGAAGCAAAGTCACCTAAGAGGAGTAGACGGCAGGAAATAATCAAACTCAGGGGTGAAATCAACCATGTGGAAACAAAAAGAACTATCCAAAGAATCGATCAAACCAGGAGCTGGTTCTTTGAGAAAGTCAACAAGATAGACAAACCCTTGGCCAGACTCACTAGAGGGCACAGGGATAGCATCCAAGTCAACAAAATCAGAAATGAAAAGGGAGACATAACAACAGATCCTGAGGAAATTCAAAACACCATCAGATCCTTCTACAGAAGGTTATATTCAAAAAAACTGGAAAATCTGGATGAAAACCTATTGAAAGATCTGTCTATGGTTCAAGGTTTCAATTTGGTCATAGTCTAATTACTGGATTTGTCGGGATATAGAGGATTTCTTTATCTTCGTCAGTAATTATCAGAGGGTTGGTTTTTTTCGGGTCCTGGTCTACCCAAATCACGTCTCAAGATAGTCACCTTCAAAGAAGACCTAGTTCCAGTTCTTCTCAAAGTGTTCAACAAAACAGAATCTGAAGGTACACTACCCAATTCATTCTATGAAGCCACAATCACTCTGATACCCAAACCACATAAAGACACAACAAAGATAGAGAACTTCAGACCAATTTCCCTTATGAATATCGACACAAAAATACTCAACAAAATTCTCGCCAACCGAATCCAAGAACACATCAAAACGATCATCCATCATGACCAAGTAGGCTTCATCCCAGGAATGCAGGGATGCTTTAACATAGGGAAATCCGTCAAGGTTATACACTATATAAACAAACTCAAAGATAAAAACCACATGATCATCTCCTTAGATGCTGAGAAAGCATTTGACAAAATCCAACACCCATTCATGATAAAGGTCTTGGAAAGATCAGGAATTCAAGGCCCCTACCTAAACATGATAAAAGCAATCTACAGCAATCCAGTGGCCAACATCAATCTAAATGGAGAGAAACTGGAAGCAATCCCACTAAAATCAGGGACCAGACAAGGCTGCCCACTTTCTCCCTACCTATTCAATATAGTACTTGACATCCTAGCCAGAGCGATTTGACAACAAAAGGAGGTCAAGGGGATACAAATTGGAAAGGAAGAACTCAAATTATTCCTATTTGCAGATGATATGATAGTATATATAAGTGACCCCAAATACTCCACCAGAGAACTCCTAAACCTGATAAACAGCTTTAGTGCAGTAGCTGGATATAGAATTAACTCAAACAAATCGATGGCCTTTCTCTATACAAAGGAAGAACTGGCTGAGAAAGAGATCAGGGAAACATCACCCTTCACAATAGTCACTAACAATATAAAATATCTTGGTGTGACTCTTACGAAGGAAGTGAAAGANGGATGGCCTAGTTGGCCATCATTGGAAAGAGAGGCCCCTTGGTCATGCAGACTTTATATGCCCCAATACAGGGGAACACCAGGGCCAAGATGTGGGAGCGGGAGGGTAGGGGAGCAGGGCCGGGAGGGGGGAGGGTATAGGGAAATTTCTGGATAACACTTGAAATGTAAATGAAGAAGTTATCTAATAAATATTGGAAGAAAAAAAAAGAATCTAAAGTAGTTTATCATTCAAATAATATATGAAATATTATTATTTTAGTACAGATTATATTTACAAAGTGAACCTCCATGCACTTATTTTAGGAAGCCCTTGGCAGGGCATCTCTAAACCAAGGAAATAAAATGGAAGCCACAGATTTCCATTTCTATACAGACTAGAGACAAAAGAAAATATTAGGACAATAGAGGACTTTTTGTTTTTGTTTTTGTTTTTGTTTTTGTTTGTTTGTTGTTGTTGTTGTTGTTGTTTTTGACTCTGAGGCTCTGGAAGTAACTTTCAAGAAAACAAGTGTTCTGTTCATGTGGACATGCTAGACTTAGCTATCCATGGAGTATGGAGATTCTGTCAGTGCTTACATCTTCAAAAAAAGAATGATTCTGCCTCCAGAAGTATCTTCCAATTGGCAAGAGTCCATAGTGAGGGCTGCACCGTGGAGGTTATCTTCCCCCAGCTAGGCTAAAGTTTTGGGTAGTTTCTTGGAGTTCGGGAAAAAAAAATCAGTCACATGTTTTTTACTTAACTGTATACAAACTTGAAATTCTAAGAAATAAGTAAAATTAAGTAAACAGGTATTATATATTGTATGTGTTAAGTACAGTAATAGATAATGGCAGAATTAGAGTAGAATAGAAAGATACAATATAATATATAGAATAACAAGCATGGCTAGAAGTGATAACTAGCTTCAAAGAAGAAGAGGAAGCAGTGGTAATTATTCCTGCTTTTCATGTGGCTCAACTGTGAAGAGCACTGTGTTCTAAAAATCTAAATATATAACCAATGCAAAGTTGGTGCACTTGCATTAAAATAATGGAGATATTAGAAGCATCAATGTCCAATAAAGGAGTAGTTGTATGGATGAGGTCTAAATTTTAGTTTTCCATTATATAAGTTCAATTTACATGCTACAATAATAAAATACAGGAAAGATAAATTGCAATATATTTAAAATATGGAAGAAAATACCAAGCAAGCCCATTTAAAAGTCAGTACCAGTGATGTTGAGGCCACAAGAGCAAAGACATAAAATACAATAGATATGAATATTTTACGGTATTCATCTTATCTTAGTTACATTAATGGAACATTTATTAGGAGTGGATCAGCAGTTATGACCATGCACTGGTTGTTGTTCTAGAGAATCTGGATTTGATACCCCATATACACTTGATGGATTTATAGCTTTATTTCCAGAGGGAATCTGATGACCTACTTCTTTTTGCCTCCATATGCACTAGACATAAAAGTAGTACACAGGTTTGCATGCAGGGAAAGTAATCGTACACAGAAAACCATATAAAGTGGAAATGTAAATAAAAATAATGCATGGACTATGTACCACATGTCCTTTGAGCTTTTCGTTCATTAACTGTCTTTTTCATTGTCTTTTCTATTCAATAATGTGACACTCTGCCCAAAAATTTACATCCATAAATAACACATAATAAATGAGCAGTGACAGTCTGTCCCTGTGCATACAGTCATAACAACATCATGGGAGTTAGGCTAGATTGGATTGAAAGAGGCCGGGACTTCTCCTGTGATGTTTTAGTGAATATCAGCATCCTGTGCACAGATCCTTGGAGGTGATATAAGAATTCTCGGTGTTGAGACTGTTCTGTTTTCCAAAGATGAGATTAGAATGAAGTGAACAGATGGAAAGTCAACAGAAAAGCAAACTGAGGTGAAGAAGAGTATGGTGAATGGTGGGGAGCAGGTTATCGTTGGTGTTAACTGTATAAACTGCATAGCTTAGAGGGAAGACAGTGGGATACAATGGTTAGCGCCTTTGGACCTTCTAAGGGAAAGTAATTGATATTTTAGGGAAAATATACCATGCACATCTTTTAATGATTCCAAGTATACTGTTTAAATTTCATTATACATTTATTATATTTTGAGAATCAATCTAGGATAATTTGTACTTACAATTTAAATTGGGTGTTTTCACCACAAATATTCCTTTATCTAAACTAGAATTAACACATAGATTAGTCTTATTTATAATTAAAAAAAAATATTCCTTTAGGTTGCTCTCTCTGCATAGGTGGTAAGTTCAATTAATTCTTTTGTAATTTAACATCATAGACAACTTTTAAAATTTGCTTCTGAACAATCTGAATCTATAAAACTTTATTACAAGAGCCTCCCTTAAATATTAAGCATGTTAGCTGTTGTATGGAGTGAGAGAAAAGTCAGTCTCTTGTTTGTAACTACTTGAAGACTTTCTCACATAGTGCTTTATGCTTAATATCTATGAGGAAAAATAATATGCAGTTTCTCATTCAATTGGACACTGTTAACATGTATTTATTTTATTAATTTTCATAGTTTTATTTTTGCATTATTTCTCCCTTTCTTTTCCTTGCTATGAACTCTTTATATACCCCTCCTTCCTCTGTTTCAAATATATGGCTTCTGTTCTCCGTTTTCATTAATTGATGTTACATACATATTTGTGTGTATATACACACAGACACAGACACACACACTGTCTGTATAATGTCTGTAAGTTAAGTCTGTAAATCTGTATAATGTTACCTCTATATGTGTTCTCAGCATAAAACATTTAGTACTGGATAACCATTTGGTGTGCTCTTTCCTGGGGAAGACTCTGTTTCACTCTCAGCATTCCTTAGTTGGCTGCAGTTCTTTATGTAAGGTTGGGATCTCATTTGTTTCTCTACTCACAATACCTAGGAAACAGAAACAACCCAAATGTAACCACATTGGTTACTGTGGAGTGAATAGTGAAAATGTGGTACATACTTTCCATGTAGCTGAAAATAAAAATGATATCGTGAAATTTCAGGTAAATTTCAGAAACTTGCAAAGATCAAATAAGAAAAGTAATCCAGACCCAGAAAGACAAAAGTCACATATTTCCCCCTCATCAGAAGCTCTTACCTTCTTCAGATGTGAGTATAAAACCTAGACAAACTGCAGAACACAGGGATGTGAGAGAACACAGGGATGTGAAAGGAACCATATTCAGGAGCAGCTGAGAGAGGAACAGCAGGGTCCAGGCAATTTTACTGGAGAAATTGGCAAAATAGGGAGCTCTAATTAGACAGGAAGAGGGAGATATACACAGAAGAAGGGAGGGAAAATAACAAGGATGCCTGAAAAATTCACAAGGCATCTTACTACTTATGATATACTTAAAGAAGACCTACAATCCACATAAGACTGTATACATACATACATACATACATACATAGTTTATTGTTTTACTTAGCTTCTATTGTTTGTTGCTTGATTTTGAAATTTCCTTGACAAGCAATACTTTCTCAGAAAGAAAGAACTTCAGAAACTGGGGCATTTCTAACACAAGCCCACATGTTTATACATGTCCCCTGCATTGTTCAGTAATTGAATTGCAGGCTCTTACTTTCTCCCTGGTCTACAACATTGAAACTTATCTCCAGCAGACAAATAAGTAAGGGCTTCCCTTGCCTGCCAGGCACTTTTGTCCCCCGCCCCCGTTAGTCAACAGGTAGAAAAAAATTCAGAGATTTCACAGTAAAAGGAAGTTCACAAGCTATATCAAAGAGAAGTTAGATGAAGGAAAATAATTCTTTTTAAAGTTGTTGTCATACTCAAGTTAGTACTAAATGATCCTTTTAATGTTAACGTTTGGATTAGAATCAGGTCTGGACTCAGATTTCCAAGATTTCATTCGTGAAACAGATGCACATCTGGGATATTTTCTCATTTGGGCGGAAAACTTTCCTGCTCATCTCTAAAGTATTTTCTTCTTAGAGATAAAATGAACAATATTAATATAACGAGTCTATACAAGATAAATTTTACATCACTCTTTTATGTATTTAACATAATCAAATACCAGAAAAAATAAAGAATTTAGCAATGAGTTTCTAAATTTTAGTTAGTTAGACTTCCTCCTTTATTACTTCTGAAATATAGAGAACAAGAGACTATAACCAACTTTCTGTTTTCCACATAAACTGAAATAGCTAATTGAACATAGTAGTGTATTTGAATTTCCAAGCTAGTGTAATTAGATTGTGTAGGTAATCATTTGGATTATTTGTGGAAAACAAAACATTGTAAGTAGACTATTGCATTAGGTGCATTGAAAGATATCAATTTGATATCCAACTTTTAATTGGATATCAAATTTCCCAAGAAACCATCATTTTGAGTCTCCCAAAGATAATCACAAGAAAGAGTCACTAGGAAGTTCTAATGTGGCATCTTTTTCTTCTTAGATTTCTCTCTGCAGGTCTGGAGGGTAGCATCATCATGAATAGAAATTGCCCTTGTTCAGATTTCTGGTCCTATCAATACAGGTAATGCAATCCACTTATGGAGAAATTCTGACTTTGACTCACACATTTGAAGGTTCAGACTACAGACAGCCTTCTAGTATTTGGATATGGTAAGGTAGGACCTTGTGGCAGGAACATGTAGTAATGCAAATGTTTCATCTCATGGCAGTGGGAAAATTAAATAAAAGGAATAAGAGGGATGTGTTTCCAGCATGAAAGCATGAATTCATGACCTGAATTCCTTCCATGAAGCCTACTTCTCCACCCTGTCATTGGCTAGGACCATGTCTTCACCACATAGCCCTTGGGGAAACCATCAGATTCCAACTGTATCAGTTGAGAAGCTCTGTTTATGTAACATTATAATTATGTTATAGACTTTCCCATAATTTTCTTTGGGAAAAATAGAGAAAACTTGCCAATCAAAGTTCACAGTGAATTCTATTTCTCTCATAGCAAGAGCATTCATAGAAATATTCTTTTCTGCATCAAAGATATAACAAATCTCCATAAAAATATTTGATGTCAAGGATTTTGTATATATTCTTGTCAGAATGCTGTAGTAAGTATAATAATATTTACAGTTGATATTTCCAGTTTATATAATTTCTCTGCAACCAAATTATTGATATATACATTTGGTTTACCACCTTTTAAATATAACACTCATACAAATTAATATATTTTTATTATTAGAGAGTTTCTTCATTTACATTTCAAGTGTTATCACAAAAGTTCTCTATACCCTCCCCCTGCTCTGTTCCCCTACCCTCCCACTCCCACTACTTGGTCCTGGCATTCCCCTGTACTGGGGCATATAAACATTGCTAGACCAAGGGCCTTTCTTCCAGAATAATGGCCAACTAGGCCATCTTCTAATACATATGCAGCTAGAGAAATGCTCTCTGACCTTATCTTCAGGCACATGAGAGTATCCTCAATAATATTTTTTCTATGAAGAAAATATATCCTTCCGTAGATGGCACACGCACATCTTGCCTTTGCACTTAAAACTTGAGTAAAAGCAAAAGACCACCAAATGTGTGACAAACTTTACAAGATAAGAAGAGGTTGTTAAAACTTTTTCTACTTTTAGCCTCTGGCTCCTTCAGCTTATATCTTAATACCAGAAAAGAGGACACAACCTAACAAGCAAGAGCTGCTGTTTTCTTGGGGCACAAACACAGCAACTGTTGGAAATCATTGAATCATAAGTACTTGCAAGTATGATACCTAATTATTTTTAAGTAGATTCAGATCCTAGGTTACCATATACAAACATCACTTTCATCATCAAATTATTTCAAATATTCATTAGGATCTTTAAGGACCCAAAGAATGCCATAAATAACTATCACTTAACTTGGACATATACTACTGTTTAATTTAAATCCTTTAGATGGAATTCTTAGCTCTATAATTTGTTTCTATTCAAATGAGTTATTATTATTAAGTTACAAGTTCTATTCAGTTATGAATGGAAGAAGTGATGGTACCTGATTAAGCTACCACATTGGATAATTGCAAGGATTGTGATGGGCAATTCTATTATCCACGTACTTGCTTCTTTGCAAAGTGACTAGGTTTTTTTCTAATATGACGTCATGACTTTTTCTAATCTGAGCTGATCCTGAGAGTGTTCTTTAAATTACAAATGTCATGCAATTGATGTTGTATAACTGCTGACTTTACAACTCTTGATGGCACTTGTCTTTCTCCACTACAGAAAACAAAGTAGCAAACATAGTGCTGAATAAATGTTTTTTTTTTGAAATGATGAATTTAATGAAGATTGTAATGTTTTTGTTCTTTTATTCTTTAACTGCATAATGGATGTATATATACATTACACAAAAAGATTTAACAATAAGTTCAGAATTTAGTGAGCACCCAATAAAATGAAATTATTATTTTTATTGAAATAATCTGAGTATGGAATCTTGATTATTATTGCTTTTTGTTATTGAATAATAACATGTCTAGAATTAAGTATCTCTTGAACTATAGCAACAAATAATTTTTAATTGACTTCATGTTCAAATATAGGCAAATAAATTGCTATAAGCCTAATAGCTATTTAAAAATAAAATTATTTTTTTAAATATTAGCTTTAATCTCAAAAACAAGATAGAGCATCGGGAGCGTTGATCTGCCTTCTGACAAAAATGTTTATGATCTGAGGTGTAGGCCATGCAGAACAGCTTCTTCACTCATCAGTGTTATTCAGTGAGTTTTAATTAAAATTCTATCTGTAGAATCATATATACAGGTGGTGGGAGTGATGGACATCTCAGTGGGAAGATATTTATAGTAGCTGGAGATGTGCAAGAGACTCTACAATGACATTGATTAAAGCATTATTGAGTCGTGAGCTTTCCCATTTGACATTTTAATAGAATAATTTCCCATTTGCATGCATAGTAATTTTATAATGACAGCTTCAATAAAAATTTTCTGTTTCTCCCTGGAAAATGTTGGGATAAAGCACCATTTGAACAAGTCCCAGTCATGCCCACCGCACTGCACTGTTAATTCCTTAAGACTTACTCTAAGTTGAACAAATGATACAAGTCCAGTACATTAGATGAGTCTGAACTTGATACAAAGGAAATGATGGCCCAAAGTATTATATCTCAGAAAATTATTGGAGTATAACATAATGATTTATAAATACAAACAAATTCCATACTCTAAAAAAACCTGGGAAACATTTATCAAGACCAGTAAGTATTAATTTCTTCAGAGTACTTTTCAATAGTATTTCATCACTAGTTTCATTTTGATCTATTTTTTTAACTCCAGTTTCTCATGAAAACAAGTTGTACAACTTATAGTACCACTCTAGGAAAATGATTTCCATAAATAAAGCAAGAAGTAATGGAAAGGAACATATATAAAGATTAATGCATCTGACTTTAGGTTTATCTTGACTAACTGTAACTCCTGAGCCTGAACTTGGTGGATAGGAAATCACTCTCATGGAAACAGGCAACAAATCCCAAACTATCTGGGCAACACAAGCAATTTACTTTCCCTTGATTTAAAGAATTGTGATTTTATAACCATTTTCCTCAAGTTTATTGATTTCATATGCAGTATTGAACAGTGACATAATGCATCTGGGCTTCACACCCAGACCGAAAGGATAACGAACATTTTTGTCATTTGTCAACTGAAAGCAATCAATGAGCCCTGGTCACATTAGATGTGCAGAGCAGCAGGGGATAAATTTTCTTCAATCAAAATGCCAAAGGGCCAGGAAACGTAAAGATATTTCAAAAGACAGATAGAAAAGAAAAAAATATGAAATCATAAGGGTGAATGTTTCTTGTATCTTTTTCCAGTGCTTATATCATTTTAGAGGCAGTGAATTTGGGTTAACACTTGTCTGAGAATGTCTGCTTTAACTGCCTAGAAGACAGGTATGTTCTATAACTCTGCAGATGCTTATTAATCTATGTGCACAGAAATGTAAACTCATTTTAGTAGAGTATAATTTAAAAGGCAAATTTGATGGTATGTAAAAAGAAAATCATACCATGCTTTGTGCATTCAAGTGCAAAGTTTGAAATTATTTTGTTTTGTCTCAGTGTATCTACTACCTGCCATTTTAGAAAAAGATAATAAAGTAATCCAGAAGAAATGCTAGTAGACAGAGTTAAAATTCCTAAGTTGATTCAACTGTTCCTTCTTTCTAATCCGTTCTTGTTTACCCTACCCCCACCCCATCCCAGCATCTATTCCCACTGTTTAATCACCATAGTATCCCACTGAATTCATTTTTCATAGCTGGCTAGACAAGCTTTTATTCCAGCTGTTCTACCCCATAGATATATCATGTCTTCCTCACTCTAACCACAGGAGATTCATTGATGTCAGTAAGACCAACCCATGGAATAACAGGGAAGTCTTGATTTGTGCCCATGGAATAACAGGGAAGTCTTGATTTGTGCCCATGGAATAACAGGGAAGTCTTGATTTGTGCCCATGGAATAACAGAGAAGTCTTGATTTGTGCCCATAGAATAACAGGGAAGTCTTGATTTGTGTGGCATTCCCTCTTATCCTGAGTATGGTCCATTAGATCTCCGTCAAAGAAACTTGAAGCAATAGATGCAAAAGAAATAGTTACAGTGAGAGTAGTGAGCTACAGTTAGAAAATAATCTAAAGAAAACATAGTCTAATTAGCACATGATTAGCAAGTGCAACATTGTGTATAAAAACACTAGAAAAATGCTCGAGAAAATGTTTAAGAATGATCACAGGGCAGAATCAGAAAAGGTAGAATCTATAAAGAAAGCATTTGACCATAGAGAAGGGAGACAGTATCTTCCATTCCTAATATTTCCACTTCTAACTCCTATTCAGATTTGATTATCTCCTAGCTGTTCATGTCTGAGAATTGACATATGTAGAAAATCAACCTATTTTTCCCATAAGCTAGATTTCTTAATCTTTATGCTTGGTTATCAAAATATTTAACAAATCACTGCTAAACTACCTTAGGAAAGAGTCATTTATGCATTTTTAAAAATATTCTAATTCATCTGATCTTTTCTATTTTCTTTGCTCTTTCTATTCTTTTTACTGGCATGTGAGTTAAGAACAGATATTGCTTCAGTTATGACAAGAAAATGAAAATTTGGAACACTGCACTAATTATGAACCTCAAAGACAAACAGTAATAAAAATAGTAACACCTTTTCTTTTTTTATGGATAAATCAAGCTATGGAATTGTTTCCAAATATAAACGCACTCCAGGATTTCTAGGTCAATTCATTCTTTCTCTTAAATATAGAAATTTGTTCATAAATATATAGAGAAAAGCAAAATGTTCTTTTTCATCACACTTTGTAGAGGAAAAGAAATAAAATTATTCCCTCCTTAAAACCTCTGATAATCTCAAGTCCATCCTGTGACTTCTTAATGATGTAGTTTCCTTTTTTTCCCACTCTGGTTTGTCTCATACATGAAATCATTTTCTCTGCAAATAGAAGCAGAATGTAACAATCGTGAGTCTTAGAGGGCTAATGAGATGTGGAGATGGAATCTGTGGTCCTAGCACTGCTACTATATCAAGGGTTTTGGTTGCTGAGAAATAGAAAATGGGAATACATGTGTCTCCATCACTATTGATGTCATCTGACAATCCCAAGAACTTGTTCATCTGGCAGACAGCTTCCTGGAGGCACCCATGTCTGAGTTGGAGGAATAGGTTATCTCAATGGCCAAGGTCAAACCATGCAGTTGTAAATACCTGAGATTAATTTGTATGCTGCTCATAGCAGGGTTCAGGTTTGCCAGCTGGAGATATTCAAACTAAGGCTGTTGGTTTGTCTTCAACTTAAGAAAATAGAGAAATAATTCATGGAGAAAGACTCTGAGGCTCAAAGAGCACAGTGACACAGTCATCTTCAGCTCTGGGCAATCAAAGCCCTGCTGCCTTCATGGGTAATTCCGGTAAATGATAAGTTATTGTCATTATTCACCTAACAATACTTATGAAATGCCTACTGTGAATCGCACTTGGAATGGAGAAGCAGTAAGCCAGACATAATTTCTTAATCTGTACTAAAATTATAGAATCACAAATTCTGATAGCTTCCTAAGCCTTTCTTGATACAAAGAATAAAAAACAAAAACCAAACAAACAAAAAAACCATGTGTCTTTAGCTTACAACACTTTAATCTATAGCAACCAGCAATAAATTGAAACCTTAGTATGGATTTAGGGAATGCTCAGGGCAAAAGTGCTTTTCTTTTCAAACTTTTGCAGAGTTTGTGAAAAAAAGTATAGATACTTGTCATAAATATTATATATTATATAATATATGTATATATATTATATAATAAACATAAACCCTGTGTTATAATGTAGTGGGCAGATGTAGAGCCTTAGTTCAATGAGTTCTTTGTGGTGCAGACAAAACATCTGAAGATGTGTGAGTATATTAAAGTAGCTAATACATATTCTGTAGCCATGCCTTGATTAAGGAATTTGCCATGGGTAGGACAATGTGACTGGAAACTGAGGGTCAGAGGGCAGACAGCTTGAATTAGATGTTCACAATCTAACAGATGGACCACAGGTGTTCCACAATCAGGAACATCACACCCCAGGTCTAGTCAATATACAGTACTCACAGGGACATTTTTTTTTTCTCCAAGACATACCTCCTAGAGAGCCTACAAGCCAGTTCTAGCAGAATACCAAAGGGTAGGGCAGTGTGGCATCAATTATCATCAGCCATATTTTCCACATAGGCCTCCCATGTTTAAGGGAAATGTCTGGAGAATCTGAGACCTTGCCTTGATTGAAAGTTTTCATCTCTTCATTCTTCCTCCTACCTAACATCTAAGAAGCTCTATAGCCTACTAATCAAGATATCCTCATAAACTGAAACCATATTTGTCTGGTAATGGAGAGAAAGTAGAAATAAAGCTTATAACTCATTTAAGAAATGAGTTAATTGAGGATATTTATGTCCACATAAATTATGAGTAATATCATATAACTCTATTTTATTTTGCTGTTATACATATGTATTGTGTATATGATTATGTATGTAAATATGCAGGGAGATGGTTCTGAGGTTACTCAGATAATCTCTTAGAAAAATTCAGCCATATATTCTGTATATAAATTCTCCAGGCAAAAACTACTTTTCAAATCTGTGTGTTATCTTTGACTCACAGAAAGGAAACACTTACAGAATAAGAATTATATTTATACATCAAAGATATACATGTGGGCTATTATTTTATATACCTATTTTCAAGTTTCGTTATTGAGCCATTAAAATAAAAATAAAAAACTAAATTATATTAGCAGCTTAATCACATAGTAATTAAAATTCTCAACCAAAGCTATTTCAGTGAATGGCTGCTAATATAGTTATTATTGTTTTAACCATTTATAATGTGTATATAAATTGCTTTTAATTCCATGTTGTAACTGTATTTATAGAAGGATTAAGTTTTAAATTATTACTTGAAATTGTTCTTTGTGGCAGCTAGCCCCATCACCATCAACCAGCAGTGCTATTCGATAGCTTGTTTTAAGAACTGTTACACCCCAGTAGAATCTGAAACCAGAGACAAATGTTCTGCTTGAGATCTCTTGTGCAGGAGCTGGACCAGCTGACTTTGGATTTCAAGCTCTAAAATCTCTAGGGATGTAGTTCATGACTATGATTGGTAGGACAGATGGTTCTCTCTTCCACACTCCCCAGAAATAAAATCCAAAGGAAAAGTGAAAAAAAAATGAAACCACAGTAAGCCACAAAATATGATCACGAGGGATAGAGGTGTGATGCTCTGTGAGAAAGAAGAGACTGGTCCACAGAAGTTGACAAAAGTCGATGTCTCATTCTGGAGTCTTTCCCCATCTACCTGTTACATCCTGCTGCTCCTAAGTACCTATTGCAAGCATTCCTGAGAGTATGTGATAGACAATTCCAGTGCCCTGGCATATCACAACACATTTCTTTTCAACATTCAAGAATGACTCTTGTTCAAGGCATTTAGGAGGTCTTTTCTACTCATAGTTCTGATATCTTGTAGAACTCAGAAATGCTGCTTTATCATATCTGAATGTCTCTTTAAGAAAAATATCACCTATTACCATAAAATGGCCTAGGATCCTCCTAAATTCTTGATACTTTATTACCTAGCACTTAAATGCTGCTGAAGAGACTGAAGTCATAGGAGCTGTTCAAAATGAAATGCCCAGGAGAACAGACTTCAGCAGACTGACATAGTCATCTCATAAGCCATGAGTGAGACATTAGGAAAAACCGGACCTTTAAATCCTTTATATTATACATTGTTCAATGAACTCTTGATTTTGTTTATAGGAGTCTTTTGATCAAATGTCTTTGGTACACCTCTGCTTTGCTTTAGCATTTTCCCAACACATCGTGGAAGATCCTACAGGTAATAGGATTGGTTACTATCAATTGTCAGTTTGATATGATCTCGAATCATCAAGGAGACACTGTTGTGTCTATCTGTGAGGGGTTTTCTAGGTTATGCTAATTGAGATAGAAAGGTCCACCTTAACCTTTGGACAGAGTACAATGAAGAATTGAGCCAAGTAGGAACATTCATCTTTTTCTGTTGCTGGCAACAAATGTAATGTGAACACCACTGTCTCCGGCAGCCATGCTTTCCCTCTAGAACAGATTGTATCCCACAGAAATGAAAGCCAAAATAAATTCTTCATCCATTAAGTTGCTTCTTGTTGGATATTTTGTTACAGAAATTAGAAAATTAATAAACACGTAGGCGCTATCATTTTCTTCAAACCATTTCTAAATTGTGCATAGATTCTATACTTATTAAGGCTTTCTGATCCCCGTTTTCAGTGGCCAACCTTTGTGAGTGGAAGTGTCATCTGGTTATAATTCTGTTGGAGGGAGAGTGATGCTGCTTGCTGATGAGTATATCTATCCCATTGTTCAAACTGTTTAATGACACCAGGACCCAGCTTTCTGTTTTCCCATGTTCACTGGAGATCAGTGGCTTTCCAGAGTTCTTCTAGGCCTTTAGCAACAGCAACAGACTGGGACTTCTGAGACAGCCAGCTTAATGAATGGGGTGGCTACCAGGTTCTAAAGCCTCTCCAGCATGCAGTCATGTTTGAACCATTGAACCATCCAGCCCATATTGCGTAAGCCAATATAATAAATCTCCTTTGTAATATATAAAATATATACATATAATGTATGTATTATGTAACATATATAAATTGTCTTATAATATATATGTAATATATACATGTACGTTTAATATATATTTTAAATTCTATTTTTTCTGTTATTATATAGAATCTTAACTAACACAACAGAAACCTGTACTTTAATAAAGCTTTCACCCACTTCATTCCCTTTTACTTTTTCTCAATTCTTCACTTTGTGTTCTTAACCTCAACTACTCCCTTATTACACTTTTTATGCACAGATCATTCTGCCAGCTTCTGAAGAACTCTTACTAAGGATCACAAATTATTGAGTCAATATGTCTGGGTTCTACAATCTCAAGGAACTGAGTTGTAAGAAATATGATGTGGTTTAGCTATCAGAACAACAATATATTATTTTATACCCTCATCTTCATTGGCTTCATTTGTTATGAGAAGAGCCCCTATTTTAACTGTGTGAGGAAATGTCAGTGAATGTCTGAGGTAGGCACCCTGGAAAAACATGAAACTTAAGGACTATGTAAGGACCATTTGCTCGAGTCAGCCATCCTTTGGTGTTTATTGTGTTGTACAGTGACCTCTAAACATCTTCCTTTTAGAATTAGGCTTATCTCTAAGCTGGATTCCTTTTATTTCCTAAAAATAACTAGCAGAAACGTCCTTTAAAACTCTTTACGGCAACCCAAAGTTATAAAGTCCTCAGCAGGGTAAAGCACAAAGGGGAGGCAGCTTTATTTTGTTCCATTTAGAGAACTCTGTCCTTGGGAAAGGTTTATTATGTTTAATTATGTACCTTTGTCTCTTCCAGGAGAACACTTTCTGTTAAAGCANGTACACTTGAGAGCTTTGAAAGGCTGTGAGGTGTTAGAGGAAAGATAATCGTATGCTAACAGGAAGTACATTTTTGGCTCAATTTGCATAGCTCTGCACCTGGTGCCAGTTTGCTCAGGCTATGATGGACAGATGTCTGTTGACTGCTTCTCGAGTTCACCTTGGCTCATGGAGCTGAGGAGACACTTGTCATTCCAACTGCATCTAAGGCTATTTAGAGACTGGAGCAGAGGGAAAAAGAAAGAAAGAAAGAAAGAAAGAAAGAAAGAAAGAAAGAAAGAAAGAAAGAAAGAAAGAAAGAAAGAACAAATAGAAAATTGGAAGGTAGTTGGTAAAATTCAAGGTGAATCTTACTCATGGGATTATCTTTCTATGAAGGTATGTAAACATTAGATTCATTTGTGCTATGGGTACATTCTTATTAGCTTTCAAATTATCCATAGTGAAAATGGGAACTCTGTTGGCAAAGGGGATTACAAAAGACAAAATCAGAGGATAACTGTCTGGTTAAGACATTTAGTTATAGGATGTGACATTTTGTTTTAGGTCACTTCCTCTAATTAAGCCTATCTAAAAGATGATAAGCCACAGTCACAATGTGATAGCTTGGAGTAGTCATAAATACACCAGAATATCATTTATGATTGTCTATAATTTTAAGGTCCTTCTTTTTTTTCAGTAACTGAAGTAACACTGTATATCGCCTATATCCTGATACTATTCTGATCTTTTTCCCAGAAACTTCATTACTTTCCAACGAGATTTCAGAAAAGTTGAGTGGCAATTATTCCTCTCAAAGATTTGGGAACTTACTGGTGACTTTGGCTTCTTCCCCATACTCATTAATAATTTAATAGTTTGAACTCTAAAATTAAGAAAAATGTCATTTAGTTGATATTTGAGAAGAACTATGTTCATGATGTGCCTTCTTTTTAAATCTTTCTTTACTTCAGTTGGCATAGCTTTGGTTTCTGGGTAATTTTAGAAAAGGGACCAAAAATACCTTTCTGAAAATGCCATCCAGATTTTCTCTGCTTAGCTCTACACTCAGTTCTTCTAGAGAAAGGTGAAGCTTGAATGGTATGGACTGGTGGCCAAATGGGTATGAATACCACAGGAAATAAGGTACAGTTCATATAATGCAAATGTGTTAGGCAATGAAGCTGTTACCAAATGCCAGCAGAGAAGCTTTTTAAAAGTAAGTAGTTATTAGCACTCCCAAAGGGGAAGAGATTAAACTTTAAAGAGAATAAAGAACTGTAGATCCAAATTATTTTCTCTACCCTATAAAAATTTTTCCAAAAGTTATCAACCCTAAATATATTCTGGCTACAAAGAACTCTCCAAGTTAGGTATATATTTTGAAGTTTTTGAAATCTCATGGCTTTGTGAAGAACAAGAGGAGACTGACTATTCTTGTATCTAATGAAGTCTGTATGATCAGACAGTTGTCGAAGTATTCTGATGTCTAAAAGCTTGATGTTGAGCCTTCAATTTACTTCTATAAACAAATGAGAAAATTTTCTAGCCCTAACCATCAATCCTTAATTTTATTTCTCAGTCAGTAGCACTAGGCATCAAGATTATCAAATGTATTTTGATTTTGTAGTTACGTAGAAAATAAGAATAGACATGACAAACATTTGGTCCCTCTAAAGTTAGATTTCCTAGTATATATTTCCTATGTAATAAGTGCAGTTATGGCCTAAGTATATGTACTGAAAATGGTCTTTGCTATATAAACATGAATTCAAGCTCTTCTATTTCTTTTGAACACTGTAGGTAAAAATTAAGTGATTACAGATAAATATGAATGAGATTAAAAAAATACAACTTACCTTAAAATTAAGCAGTAAGCTAACAAAAATAAAAAGTAAGACTTGAATACCTAAAGGACCTACATGTTGACATTGATAACAATGAAATTTTTTTCCTCTGAAAAAAATTGTATATTTCCCTGCACTATTGTGGTAACAGTGGTGATAGTTTAATACAAATCTAAACAATTTTTTCTTACCTCACAGTATATGTTCATTCCAATCTGATTTGTTTTTAGCTGGAAAATTCAAGTAAATATTTTGCCCCAATGGACAAACTATCATGAAAATGTATAGACAGAGTGCTCTGTCCCAACCACTTGGTCCTGGATACCTGATTCAGGCAACTTGGGAATGACGAAAGGACTGGCACATAGACACCAGTACAGAATACAGGACCTGGGTGGGACTTGCTCACTCTAATGTGGTAGCAACTACCAGGACATCAACAACCCAGAACCTCAGTCCATTTATTATGTATAGCACAATACCAGGCTATTGTTGGCTAGTCCCAGTAGGAAGTCTCTATAGGAGGTCTGACTCAGGCTGTGAACATCCAGGAGGAAGAAGTTGCCATGCTTTTGCTTTTGATACATTCTATGAACCTTCACTCCCAGACCAGAGGAAAATGTTGCTGTTGCTGCGGGTCATCTTACCCTTACCAATGATGCCATTGGCCTTGGGCTTGGTCTTCCCTTACCCACTTGCTCTGGGCTTTCTCTACTCCCTACACAAGAGCCTAAATGAATAGTTTTTTTCTACTGGATTTTCTTTATTTCATTTTTGAACACCTTTGGCAGCGTCATGCTCTATGTCATGTGTTTTTCTTATCCTGATGCCCTCACGCCCTCTCAAGCCTCACCTCCCAAAGAATCCCCAGTTAATTTTAATGTCTAGTGTTGTGGATTTTGTTTGTAATCTGTGAACCACTCAGCTTAACCAAGTATAATTTCTGATTCACTCTTTCCTTTCTGGCAGGGAGAATCAAGGTGGGTTCTGTCACATGCTCCTTCCCTATCACATTGTACCTCACCATAGGGCTAGAATTAATACAATTAAAGACAAAGCAAAGCAAAACAACAACAAAAGAAAACAAAAACCAACCAGTAACCTCCCAATCTATAAGTCAAATATTAAACTAATCCCATTTTACAAATTTTACTCATACCTACAGGAAGCTCACCAAAACCAGAATATTGGTCTTAGAAAGCATGGGTTAGAAGCTGTTGGGATTGATTTGAAGGAGAAATTCAACAACACTTGTAGATGCAGGCCTGAGGAACCCCAGTGTGTATCAGCTAAATGCATGATTCTTATGGGATCTCAGCAGCCCAGTGTGTTGCCAGAATAAATATGATAGAATATTGTCAGGTGAGGTTGCAGAGCAGGAAGAGCATTGTACTGGGAACTGAAACACAAGTTATTCATGTCAAAGTAGGACAAAGAACTTGTTTACAGTTTTCTTTTGAGTGTCTCAGTTTAAAGATGGCAGACTATTTTAGAAGAGAATTCCAAGATCCAGTATTTAAACGTGCCATAGATGTTTATGGCTGCTACCAGTAAGGTTTAAAAAAGAGAATTTAATCCAAAGGCAGAAAAAAGAGATTTGGACAACCTGTAGCTTAGTTGGAATAGTCAATGAAAAATAGAAGCCAACTGGAATGGCTTCTAAGAAAGTATCATCATTAAAAAGCAACCACGTACTTCTCATCTGATCTTTAGGGAAGATACTTATATTCTCTGTAATTAGTCTTTATATTCTTGTCAAGTTTCAAGACTAATAAAGGATAGTCATTTGAAAGATCTTCCTTTGAGAAGGGACGTTCTGTTCTCGTAGACAAAGTATAATATTGCTTTTTCAGGACAACTGGTGCTACATTCAACAACCTTAGCACTGAGAAGCCACTGTAGCTGCTCCATAGGACTTCTGTGCTTTTTAAGCTGCTGGTGGTGTTGGTGTCAACATTATTCTTCTGGTTTTACAGGAATGCAGATGGTGGAAGCTTTTATTCACATTTCAAATGTGACAGAATCAGGAACTCTGTTGGCATCCCATGGGAGGGCCATGCCTGAAAAGGTAACTGAGAGGTTAATGATGCTTGGGAAACTACAGAAAGCTAAAGATGCTAGGAACATGAGACAGCTGCTGTGGCAAGCTGGAGGCAATGAATAGAGTTAGCGCAAAAGAGAGGCCACATGATTGAAACTGGCAAGGTCATAGGGATGAAATTACCAAAGCTCTTGGGAGATCACAATGTACATCCATGTGCCAAGAATATTACACATGGATTTGCTATATTTCATTTTTTCTTTACTGGGCTCATTATTGCTTAGGTTCTAATTTTCCTCTCTGTGTCCAGATTCCTCCTCTACGGAGTGAAAACGTTTAATCTATACCATTGGCTCCTAAACGTGTATAAATTGCCTTTCAAAATGTACAAGACCTCCCAATCAATTTAGCTTACAGCCTCCAAATTTGAACCTTTGAACAATGTTAAAATTCTTGCCATTACAGAGAATCTCTAAGATTGGGTATATGTGCTTGGCACTATGGCATAGGTAGCCATGAGCTTTTGGGAGCTATGGACAGAATATTATGGTTTGAATATGAAATGTTTCCAACAAGGTCCTTGCTAGAATTGGTTTCCTAATTGGTAGCACCATTTCTGGAATCTTAAGGCAGGATAGAGAAGTAGGTCCCTGGGAACAGTTCTTAGGGTTTGATTTTTACCATGTCCCTTGCTTTCTCTCTACCATGAATTGTCTATCCTCTCCCATAGGATCCTACTACCGACTGTTTGGGAAAGATTAGAAGGCATGGCCTTGGAGTAGAGGTGGAATTTATGAAATATGTGTGACCCTGTTGGAGAAGACGTATCACTGGAAGTGGGCTTTTGAGGTTTCAAAAGTCCCAGTTTCTCTGGCTCTTTCCCTATCTGCCTGCAGATCAGGATATAATCTTAGTTATCACGCCAGCACCTGCTGCAGTGCTCCCTGCCATGGTAATAAAGGGCTAACCTGAAACTGTAAGCAAGCCCTCAGTTAAATGCTTTTCTTTGTAATAGTTGCTTTGATCCTGGTGTCTCTTCACAGCAATAAAACACTAAGACAGTTACTGTTTTAAAATGAGTCACTATTTTTAAAAATGAGTGATTTTCAAATTCTCACAGGATTACATACATTCAAATGATAAGCATTTAAATAATTTCTTGCAGGGATTATAAGGTCAAATTACATTCAAATTGTTTTCCTGTAGGCAAAAGGGAAACCTCCTGTTAGTGAATGTTCACAGCAATGAGTCAGTCACCTAAGCTCTGTGTAGTTCGAGATGATCAGTGTAACAGCTCAGGGGATTAGTATATGAGTCTAGTGTTCTAATTTGGGAGTTGTGTATAGAAAAAAATTAGCCTCCCGTAGCTGCTTATGATTGTTTCTGGTCACACTGCTAGAAGGTGAAAGAAGCAGGAAGCAAACAACAGGGTACTCTGTCTGATGCCTCCTCACTCGGGCCCTGCACACCATGACTTCACTTTTGTTTTCTTAGCCACTGGGTTAGCTATTTTATTTGGTATATATCTCTCAGAAATTGCAGGGGAATCCAATAGGGGGGCATTCAATTTAACCCATATTTGTGGCAGGCATATTATTCTGCATGATAATATACTCTTTTTATACTTCCCAGGTATACAAAATGAGCTCTGCCAACACTATCTCACCCTTTGAGGAACTGTTTATTTATCATTCCCACTACTGTTGTTCTTTAGCAGTGATTCCAGCTTGGATGTGTTCTACATGAAAAACTGAAATCCACAAGTGTTTACACTAAAGCAAACCAGAAAAGAAATAGATATCGTTAACATAGTTACAGATACTATAACCACAATCAAGACCATTGCATCTAATACTGTGTACACGTTCTAAAAGATATTTTCTCCTGTTTCATCCACAGATTCTGACAATTGTGTGTGCCTTGTAGACTCACACCATGGATGACCTTAGCTCTGATAGATAAATTGATTGGAATGATGTTGAAGGATGCTTCAGAAAAAAAAAAAATTCATGGAATCTTGTATCACACTCAAGTTACAAAGCACGAATTGCCAACCTTTCTCTTTTCAAAGATTTATTTTAATAATATTTTTTGAGAATATCCCACAAGAGTATAATGGTAGTGACAATCTTGACGCTTGCTTTGAAAAGCAGGCAATGTCCTTGTCATTTGCTTTACTTTCAGGCTGTATAAACGGCCTAAGCTTCTTCTGCTTTGCCTCTTGCCCTGGGCTTGTGGGCAAGCTCCAGGAGCAGAGTTTGAGAAGAAGTGGTCCTGGGCAAACTAGGTAATTGTAGGAGACACTTTCAAGTGTGTAAGGGGATTAATGTCCTCCCACAGTTGAGTTTTTCAGGGCTATCTCACAAAGGTATGAGGTCAGCTTTGGCTTGGACATCCTGTCACTACCATGGAGAATATCTAGTGGACGCAGCTAGCTGTGGTTACACATGGTACAGACTCTACTGTGTGGTGTTACTCCTATCTGCCCTTTATTGCCAGATGGGGATACCTACTAAATCATCCTATGCAAATCAGGTGAGAACAGCCGCTCTACAGGAAGACATGCATGGCTACTCCCTTCACACAGGTTAATATGGAAGATGCAGGAGTTTGGCTACCCTGATAAACTCTAGTGAGATGAAGTATAACAACACACATGATGAGATCCTTGGTCCCTGGGGAAACAACATCCTGGGGCTACACTCTGTAGCTTGCATTGTGAAAACTGTATTCTATTGCAGATTTCTCTGAGATAAAACTGTCCATCTAGTAGGGAAGCCTCATTAAGACAAAGGATGTTTACAAGGAGGTAAAACAAGAAAATGTCCTAGGAGGACATAAAGCGTCCCATCCTGCAGGAAAGCTCTTAAAAGCAGGAAGTAAATGATTCAAAGTAGTGTCAGGAAGTCTATAAAACTGACCAGCTTTATTGGGTCCCTCCTCAAGTATATATAAACAGAAAAAGATGTTTGAGAGGAACTTTTGTCAAATTGAGCTACCTAGACAATCTTCAAGATGAACTGTAAAAGAAGAAAGAAAGAAAGAAAGAAAGAAAGAAAGAAAGAAAGAAAGAAAGAAAGAAAGAAAGAAAGAAAGAAAAGGAAAGGAAGGGAGGGAGAGGGAGGGAGGAAGGGAGAGAGAGAGAGAGAGAGAGAGAGAGAGAGAGAGAGAGAGAGAGAGAGAGAGGAAGGCAGGTCAGTTGAGTTGCTTGAGAAAGGCTATGGAAAACTCAAACACAAAGGATGCCTCCAATCTGTTAACCTGTCTACAGGCTATGTAGTATGTGTTCCCTACATTTCCATCATTTGTGAACTGCGTGGTGGGATGGGCTTTGGGTCTTTTCATCATTTCTGTTCTTGTAAGTAAACCTTCAGCCATCTTGTCTCATTGATGTACCAAGTTGTTCTTTAGCTGTATCTATCCTTTGGTGTGTTGCTGGTTTCATATCTGATGTTACTGTTTGTTTGTACACATATCCCCAGTTATAATGTCACACCAAAATTGCTAAGATGGAAAAAGTGAAGGCTAAAAGAACTTGGTGCCATGCAGGGTTAAAATAATATCAATGAGTTTTCTCAATGAACTAATGAAAATTGTTATTTATCCAGTAGGCATTTGAAGGTAATAACCCTGGAAAAATACTTCCACTAAACACCGCCAGGCTAGATCAGACACATAGCCAGTAAAATTAATCCACATGCCCAGGTCACATGGCAAAATCAGAGTATGAAATCCAAGGAAATATGTGGTTGCCCCCAAACAAAAGCAAAAATCAGTAATCCTATCGGTCATTGGAATATTATCTAATGACAGTTACCTAGATGAGCCTACGACAGCAAAATTAAAAGAACAATTATATACACAATCAAAGATTTCAAGAAAATTAAATTACACCTTGACAATAAAAATTAAAAAGGACATTAACAAGCCTTTGAATGAACATGGAGGTAGTAAGATACTCCTGATTGATGTACAAGAAAATACAAACTTGGTTGAAAGAAATGAAGGAAATGTGAGATTTTAGAGTTCATTCAATAAGATATAGGTATTTAAAAAAACTCAAGCTGAAGATAGAAATGAAAAGTTCAATAATCCATTTAGAAACGCCAGGGAAGGCTTTCCCAATAAAATTGAAGCTGATACTTTGTTTCTCAAATCCACATGGATATCTAGTTGACTAACCATTATTAATTGAATAAATAAATGGTCGCTTGATCCATTGTTTTGAATGCTCTATAGTGTGTTAAAGGTAAATGTTAACATATTTTTCCATTTTGACTCTGTGTTCTTTAACTCTTAAGTTTTAATGACTTAAGCATTTTACTTTGTACCAATCCTTAATACATGGCAGTTTAAAAGTTTTAATTTGTTAATAGTTATTAATAAAATATTTATTATGTATATATCTATGCATGTGTGTTTGTATACCTGAATGAATTTATGGGCACCATGCACACACTGGTGTCCACAGAAACCAGAAAAGAACATTGGATCCCCTAGAACTGATACAATTTATTAAGTTCCAGGTACTATGAGGCACCTGGTATAGGAGATAGTGACAGGACCTAGTCCTAGGAATTAACACTAATCTCTCTATGGAGCAAAATCTCTAGCCCTATTAACCCATCATTTTCTTAACTCTACATATACATATTATCATTATCATTACCATTCTTTTGATTCTTAACAACAACAACAAAAAACTCTACTGGGAATTTTTAACCTTGGATCATGTAACAAATATTAGATTAGTTTTATGGATTGGACATTTTTATAGAGACATTCTTCTGATCTGTAGTTGTTTAAAACTTGCAGAGTGACCCTTAATTATTGGATTTCCACTAACACTTAGGAAAAAAGACAAACTCAAATTTACATTTACTTTATGTATTTTAAACTAACCTAAACTGTATATCAACAAACTTGTCTGCTAGAGTACATTTTTTTTAATGAGTCTTGGACACATTCTCTCCTTTTATTGATTTTATGTGAGTATACTGTCAATCTCTTCAGAAACACCAGAAGAAGTCATCAGTTCCATTACAGATGGCTGTGAGCCACCATGTGGTTACTGGAAATGGAACTCAGGACCTCTGGAAGAGCAGTCAGTGCTCTTGACTACTGAGCCATCTCTCCAGGTCTTTATATATACTTTTATATTATGTAAATTTATGTTAGTTTTAGTGTCCAAATCTTTACTTACTACCTATACAAAGATTTTCTCAATTTTCTAGTAGTATGCTATACACTTGCCACAAAGAAACATGAGATCTAATATGTTTTTGTTTCTACCAATTATATTCATGCTTATCTCTACCAGCCAAGCTTTTCATCTGTTATCTATACCAGGCAGCCTTTTACCTGCTCTTGCTGCAGTTGCCAATTAAAGCAACTGCTAATGTAGTCACCTTGGTGTTCTGAACAAGGAAAATGACTACCTGTTCCAGCCCCTGTACAACACTATTCCAGATGTAAGATTCTACACGGACTGCCTGAGTCAATATGCTCACACACCAAGGTAAAAGGACCATTCAGCATTCTATCCTAGGGGGAGAAAGACTCCTCTCCCTCTGTACAGTTTCCATTTGTGAAAGGTACTTTATGACTACTAGTGACCTAGCATCAAGTTCAAAATCTTCATTCTTTTCTGTTGTAGCAATTCCAGTTTGTATATAATAATATCTCATTTTGATTTACATTTACTTATATGTCTATTGAGTCTCTTTACTTAAAGTCTTTGACCATTTAATAGTTTCTTTTGGAAAGAAGTCTGCTCCAATATTTTTGATACATGTTTATTGTATGTAATGTGTCTGTCTTCTTGAGCCCTTAAAATGTTTTATGGTGAAAAGAGGCAAACTCACTTCTTTTCATTTTTTTGAACATTATTATTTTCATCTTTCTTCCTGTTTTAGTTGTCCTATTTGTCTTATTGAGGAGTTGAGATTTATTTGTGCATCCCTCAAAGTCTATATCTTATTATCTTAATAGCTTATATTTTGTCATAGTTATGAGTAGGGGCCATGCATAACTAGTCACTGCAATGTTTATGTATTCTACTTTAGATATTTTATTTTATTGTTTTTTATGCATGTGTTCATGTGCATGTGTGTGTTTGTGTGTGTGTATGTTTTTGTGCATGTGATTTGTGGATATATGTATGGCACATGTATGTATGGGACAATTTGAAGGAATTGGTTCTTCTCTTCTACCATGTAGGTCCCAGGCAGCTAATTCAGTTCCTTAGACTTGTTGGCAAATTTCTTTACAATGAGTCATCTCATCAGATCATATATAGTCACAAATTATATAATTTACTTTATATTATCCACCTTCAAATATTTTCATTTATACTGTTTAATGGCAAGTAGGACATAAGGTGTAAAACATGATGCTTTCATAGTATTAGGTAGTGATTTCTTCTGAATTGAAACATCCCTTCCTAGGGGCAGAAGAGATGTTCATTAGACTCAGGAAGTAAACTTGCATTCTTATAGGATGCCCTAGAGAGTTGACACTAATGAGATCCATGAAACAATACCAAGCTTGTAGGAAGAAAAGAGGTAGAGATGTTAGATGGAGGCTCTTCATCCAGCCCTGAGAGGTTCTGTACAGTTTGATTTGGCTGCAAGTCATGTTGAGTGTTCTGGTGTGGAGCTTTGGTTGAGTGAGATTTTTGAGGATACATCTGCCTTTGAGTCAGCTTTTCTCCTGTAAAATAATTTCATCTATAATCCTCTAGGTAACCTCAATAAACTCATTGTCTTACTAAATTATGTAATCTTTTATTTGGTCCCATTTTGGTTGCCTATCTTGGGTAAGTAGACTTGTATATCCTATCTCCAAAGAAAATTTTTATAGAACAGATAAACAGATAAATCTCCCTTTCTCTCTCTCTCCTTCCCCCCTCTCTCTACACACACACACACACACACACACACACACACACACACACATACACACACACACACATATATGTGTGTGTATATATATATATATATATGTACACACAGACATATATGTGTATATATATGTATATATATATATATATATATATATATATATATATATGTATGTACACACACAACATATATGTGTGTGTAATTACCACATGTCATATATATATATATATATATATATATATATATAATGTAATAATTACCACAATCAAATGAATTAACAGCCTGTATGCAGGTTTATGTTAGATTGTTAAAAAAAAAAAAACTCAGGCTTTTATGCTTGTGTGTGTGTGTGTGTGTGTGTGTGTGTGTGTGTGTGTGTGTTGTGTCTTTTGAAGAGTCAAATGTCTTAATTTTCAAGAAGTACATTTTTTAAATTTTATACTTTTTGCATTCAGATGATATTTTCCAAGACTCTTTTTCCACTCTAAGGTTCATGTTATAAACACATTTTCAGTTCTTGTTTGTGTGAAAAATCTTTGAGTTTCTCTTCTTGTAATAATATTCAGGTGTTCCAATATAATTTGCTAAAATACATTGCTTTCCTTATTAAATTGTTTTGGTGCTTTTTAATAAATATCAATTGAAAATGACTGTGACTATTTTTGCATAGGTTTCCGTTCTGTTCCAAAGATTCTTTTATCTAGATTTTCACCACTGTCATATTATTTTGTTGCTGTAGGTCTATGGAAATTATTAAAATTTAGGAAGATTTATCTTTAATTTTTACTTTATTAATTTTATAAATGACTTGTCTCTTTTACATTGTCTGCTTTCCAGAATTAATGAACCCATTCTATTAGAAAGCATATAGTATTATGAAGGTTGTATTGATTCTATAATTCAATTTAATATCATTTGATTAACACTGTTGGCTCATCTAATTTCTTAATGTATCAATATCCACTTAGTAAGGCTTTAATTTTTATCAGTAATGTTTTGTTGTGGTCAGCATATAATTGCATATCTTAACTTCATTTATTCACAGTTATCTCACTTTTTACATTACTGTCAAGGTGTAATTTATACATTATATCTAGGCATTTTATCAGTAATTGTGTAAGGATATATAAAAAGTTTGGTGCATTAATGCATCCTTCAATTATTAAAACTTAATGGTACTTTCAACATATTGTAGATTCCTGAGGATATTTATCTAATAACAATTTTTATATAAGTAGAAATTGTTTTTTTCTTCTTTTTTTCATGCTAGTGTGGGCAGAATCCTATAAATCCTTCTCCAGTAGCCAAGGTAAAATTTGTAGATAACTTACAGCTTCAAAAGTCACTTGTTATTAAACTTTTCCAATTATATTTTATTTTCAATTAATAGATTTATGTATTTTTCCTATTAACACAAATTCAGCTAATTAGTTTGCATTTTCTTTTTATTTCATTTAATTTATTTGCTTTACTTTGTGCTCACTGCTCTCCCCGCCCGAGTATATCATCTCTTCCCACAATACTTCCCCCTCCTTCTCCCCTTCCCCTTCTCCTCTGAGAGGCTAGGTGCCTCCTTTCCCTCTGAGGCCAGACAAGGCAGCCCAGAAAGAAAAACATATTCCACAGGCAGGCAACATCTTTAGGAATAGCCCTTGCTCCAATTGTTCCGGACCCATGTGAAGACCAAGCTGTACGTCTGCTATATATGTGCTGGGAGCCCTAGGTAAAGCCCATGTATGCTCTTTGGTTGGTGGTTCAGTTTCTGATAGCCCCAAGGGTCCAAGTTAGTTGACTCTGTTGGTCTTCCTCTGGAGTTTCTATCCTTTCTCCCTTCTTTTCTTTTCTTTTCTTTTCTTTTCTTTTCTTTTCTTTTCTTTTCTTTTCTTTTCTTTTCTTTTCATTAGAGAAATTCTTCATTTACATTTCAAGTGTTATCCCAAACGTCCCGATACCCACCCCCTGCCCTGCTCCCCTACCCTCCCCTCCCACTATTTGGCCCTGGCATTCCCCTGTACTGGGGCATATAAACATTGCTAGACCAGCGGCCTTTCCTCCAGAATAATGGCCAACTAGGCCATCTTCTAATACATATGCAGCTAGAGACATGAACTATATGAACTAATCAGAACCTACTTTTCTTCTTAAATCACCTTTTCATAGCTAAAGACAGTCTGTTTTTAAGGTTTTACCTTCTTACTACTCATTGATCGTTTAGATCTTTTTGAGGACTATTTTGTACAGACTTCTGTAATGAATTGGCATGTAGATTTCATTTCTTCCAATGGTTTTATCTATATGAGCTGTCAGATTAACAGTGACATCACCCAAGACACTGTGAGTCATGTTTCCTCTTTGATTTTCTATAAGAATTTAAATAGAATTGCTATGTATTGGCTTAAGTATTGAGAATAATTCCCCCAGGATATTCAACTCAAATGAACAGCTCTTCGATAACATTTTCACAATTTATTTTACCTCTAAAATTTATAATGTTGGTTTTTTGCATTGTTTTATTTTTATAAATGATGAACAATTTTCATCAAAATTATTTAGAAGAGTATTTTTCTTCTGGTTTTATGCTTAGTTTTACAATAGCATTTCTAAACAAAGCATTTTCTACTTGAAATGTCTCCCCCTCCCCCTTTATAGCAGATAACATATTCCTTAGAACAATAGAAGGGATGAACTGTCTGTTCTCAAGTGTGTAGTAAGTCGCCTTCTATGATAGTGTTCAGCACTGTAAATATTAAGTGAAATAAGGAATGGGTTGATGAGATGACCCACCCTTTAACCTGCTCCTCCTGCATGAATTACAGAATCCTTATCTTGGAAATGAATGAGACATGGGAGTTACTTAAGCTTCTGTCTATGTTGACGTCTATTGAAGACTTGTGTTTTTTACTTTGGAAGTAAGAGAAAAAGAAAATTTGGCAGCCAGACTTTTTCAGGTGTTCTCAGAATTCTCTTAGTTAAACAAATTTTCATCTCCTAGACTTTAGCTCTCTTCAGGTAAGTTTTGGTATTAGTGACTGCAAGAGTACTTCCAAGTTGTACTGAACCTGGAATTATTCTCTATTATGCATTTAATCGAGTAGTTTAGCAATAACAGCAACTAAGAAAAATCTAATCCATTTCTATCCTGGTGGAAGAGAAATAATTGAACCTCAGAGAGAATAAGTATTTTCTTCCACCTGTATGATGAGACCTCTTGGCAAATGTGAAATTCTTTGAACCACAAAGGAGAAAGGCTCCAAGGGTGAAAAAGAGAACATGAGTCATTGAGGTTTCTTCTTTGTTCACTCTCACTTATCCCCCAAAGAGGGAATATTAAGAGCAAAGGAGATTTGAAAGATTCAGGCAATAGGCATGCTGGAGGGTATCAACACCAGTAGCTTTACAGCTTTAGAAGCCGGCTGCACACTGTCTCCTACAGTTTTCCTACAGTTCAAGATCAAATGTGTTTTATAATCATTTCTCCTTAGCATGGAAATATTATTTATTCCAGTTTCCAGTGTCAATATCAAGACTTCAAAACTTCTCCATATTTTTTTACACTTAACTACCACAGTGAAATTCAAATAATGTAAGGCAATGGTTTTAATATATGTAGTTGTCCATTTGCTTATGTACATAGAGTTCTTACTAAATAAGAAGTTGTTTTCAAAAGCACATTTTCAAGAAACCTTGAATCTTTTCCCTCTCACAATGAAATCCTAATCAGCCCAAAGGCAGCTAAATATGATATCTACGGGTGAACTAGAAAAAAAAAATGACATACTTCAGTTACTCAGTAAGTGTATATTTTTTATGAAACTAGGACTAGGGTTTCTAGAGTTTGGAGGAATCACCATGGGCAGCAGCGCAGTAGTGCATAACATTGGGGCATGGTTGATATTGGAGTTAGAAAATTAAATCGTTCAATTTGTGTCCTGTATATCTTTAATATCATCTGACAAGGCTTTTAGTTGCATCCCCTGATAATTGTCAGCCTTTGGAGAAAAATGAGAACTGACAAAATGTCATTTTAGTTTAAAGTCGTTATTATGCAGATGAAAGATGGAAATAGAAAAAGTAGAGAAAATGAGAGAAAAAGAATAATTAATCTTAAGCTTTATGTATAGTCCAATATAAAATCAATATTTCTTATTTTACTTTAGAAAATATTTCTTATTTTACTTTGATTTTTAGAAAAAATCATCAAAACAAAGAGGACTAGACTTTGAAAATTAAAATACTTCTCATGTTTGGTTTTTAAATGTCACTGGATAAGAACCATTGGATTTAAACACTCTAAAATATGTTCTAGCAATATGTGTTTTCTTTTTGTTCTAGTTTTTCCTAATCATAAACAAAAGTGCAGAACAAAGATATTCAAAATTAAAGTGGGAAAATATAAATAAAATTTCGAATGGATAAGTTGTCACAGAGTTTTCCTAATACAAAAATGTAGAAATTATTTGCTTGTTCTTTAAAATATTAGCTAGTAATTTAGTAGTATTATGTTTGAGTAAAACTATAATTAATAAAATATGACCTTTTGTAAGTCATATTAATACTTTAAGGTTGTTAATTATAAGTTAATCGTTACAATGATTGTACAGGTAGCCAGATGTCAGCTTTCTCCTTGTATGCAAAAGTGGAATGGCGGATTCTGACTTGATAACATCATTCTATCTCTTTGCTCATGACTTTAATATTTTGTTTCCTCTCAAATGATAGAACCATTCAGTACTATGATTCTTTTGTTCTTCTATTCCATTAAGCCATTTCAGAGGGTTTTGGGTCATTTGTTTTTAAATGTCTCTCATTATGAAGTTAATAATTCTTATTACTTTAGTAAATGTCAAAGAGAAAAACCGCTACGTTCAGAGGGGCTGGCACTTTATTCTTATTTTATCTGTAGTAGATGAGGGTGCTATAATTATTGAAAATTAAGGGTAATAAAATATATGATCCTATAAATACCAAATCTAAACCTGCAACTTAAAATATCATTCAAAACATATTTAACATAATAGATTTATTCTCAATTTAGAATATCATGTCAGTGAAAGATGTAGATAAAAGCAATTAAGGTGATTAAGCAGAAGAGAAAATCAATATATTTCTGTGAACATAGAAACTCAAAGGGTAGTGGGTAATTAGAAGATTAATTACACACACACACACGTAAACACACACACACACACACACACACACACACACACATATATATATATATAATTAGTAATCTGAGGAAGATGCTAAAAATATATTTTTACTTTGGAAAATATTTTCTATGACTTTAATAATAAAGGGCAAATAAAATTTTATATTAATTTACTTTTGAAAGCTTGTTATGAAAAATAACAATCTCATATATAAGACTGAAAACATATACAAACTTAAATCAATACTGGAATCAGATGAGGAGTACAGATCCGCAAATAAATATCACCAAGAGAACATATATTTGATTGCTTTCTGGGTTTGATTAAATTACTTAGGCAATTTTCATTGAAAAGGAGTTTAAAAATAAAAAGGGTTAAAATTAATTAAAATAACAAATAGTGTTTTTTGGATTTTTGGAAAGATATTGACAAACAGCTTTCTTTTCACAACTCTTATTTATAGCTTCAACGTCTCTTTAAAGTTTATAAACTGACTCCTACTTGAAGCCCAGATGATTTAGTTTTCAGGGTTAGTTGATCAGTTTTATAGCCCTCTGTTTTCTCCCCCCTCACACACACACACATACACACACCTTGCAAATTTCTTATTTAATGGTGTTCGTTCTGCAAGTTATGTTTGTATTCCAATTCTTAGAAGGACATAGAGACCTGTGCCTTACTATTATAAAAGTGTACTTTTACCCACACGTGAAAATGTTTGCCAGCTTTGTCACCCACATCAGCAGCCCTCTCTGAATGATTTTGAAGACTTACACATGTCCTTTTACATACCTTTTGTTATACGGTTTAATATTAGCTCGCAGGCCCGATTATGTTCTCCTGCTCTTTGCAACCTCCATATCTTCTTTGCACTTTCTGTTATAACCCCCAGGCCAAATGTCTGGATCCTAAAAGTCACCTGGAAAGAAAGTGAGCTAACATATCAGTTATTAGAAAATTTGGGTCCTGGTCTTGATTGAGTTCATCCATTGTAAAAGTCATGAGCTCTGTATGATCTATTTATTTGTAATGTCTCTGATTGTGATTAACCAGGGCATTGTTTATCTTCCTTTTGTTTATTAGCACAGTAGCTGGGTTGGTAAGGCACTCTGCCTGAAAGCTGCATCATGAACACATAGGGAATTGGTGGGGCTCTCTTCTCGCCTCTTTTTTTTTTTTTTCCTTTTCTTTTCTGTTTTAGGGCCTGTTAGGTTAAATTCTGAGCTAGCAGCTACATGTCTGAGCACAGATTTCTTGGTTTGTAATGAAACAGCACATCCCCCAGGACAGTGCTTTGAAGAGGAGATGACAGAGTCCTGTTGCTTTGGCTTTGATGCAAATTAGAGCCCCTGCATTCTTCAGTACACATCATATTTGAGTTGTCTGCTGACATTTTCCAAAGACGGAGAGAAAACTTATTTTAACCCCAGAGGAAAACTAAAACTACCAAATTCAATGAATGTTGCTTTTCTTTTCTCAGTAAGAGTGTACATAAATTCTTAATTCAATTCCAGTTTTATCTTCAGAAAATGTCCCTTGCTGTTGTGTCAGGGATTTTTAAGGTGAAATTTTTAATTCTTGTTGCATTGTCAATGGCTGGGAAAATTCAATGAAGTGTGAGAAAGGGCAAGAACTTAGTTTTCATAATTTTATTGGGGGGAGTTTGAAATACAAATACTGATTCAACTTTATTTTTACAGGATTTAACAGATAGCACACGTGATAGAAGGTAGCAAACACGTTTACACTGAGGGTAGAAATACCATCAGGTTCTGAACACTACATCGCCCTAACCCGTCTTCCTCTTCCTGTAGAGTGTCTACACACTAATTCTTTACCTTCCTTCCCCTGTCTAGCCCAACTAGATGATTCATGAACTATACTTCTGGAGAATGAGGCATAAGCAGACTTCACTGTACTATTTCTAGGGAGAGTTTGTAATATCCTTATTGAAACGATGGAATAGCAATCTACTCTGGACTGAATGCTGTGTATCTATAAGATTCATAAGTTGGAATACTGGTCCCCAGGTAATGTGACAAGTGAGTAGAGCTCCTGAGAGGACAGTGAACAGCAGAGCATAGTCCTCGTGTTTAGATTTAGCATCATAGTAAAGATTAAAGAGAGAGCTAGATTTTGATCTCCTCTAACAAATATGTGTGTAATAACCACTGTGTTATGCATCCTGAATAAACTAACTTTTCATTCTTCTATCCTTATGCTTTAAAAAGTTATAAAATCTTGGAGATTATTCTTAAGAACGCAAGGGAAAGTCATAGAGAATTGTAGAAAATTTGTGATAGTCTCTCCAACTATGTGTTATTTCACTCTTATTCAAGAAGACTGGCAGATAGCTCCAGAGTGGAGTATACAAGCCAAATGGCAGTATTCTATGGTCTAAATCAGGTGCATTGATACCCAGCCTAAAGTCACAGCAATATAATGAAGTACAGTTTATTTTGTGAAATGGTCCAGGATAGTTTAGCAGGCAAGGTTTACTCTCAAGCAGAATGTCTTAAACTCTGCATCACAACCCCAAGTGAGGTAACTGAATGGAAGTCGATAAAAAGTTCAGCAACCGGGGATCCATCCCATAATCAGCCACCAAAGGCAAACACTATTGCATATGCCAGCAATATATTGCTGAAATGGTCCTGATATAGCTGTCTCATGTGAGGCTATGCCAGTGCCTGGCAAACAAAGAAGTGGATGCTCACAGTCAGCTAGAGCTAGAGAAAGTACCCAAGGATCTGAAGGGCTCTCCAACTCTATAGGTGGAAGAACAATATGAACAAACCAGTACCCCTAGATCTCCTGTCTCTAGCTGCATATGTAGCAGAAGATGGCCTAGTTGGCTATCATTGGGAAGAGAGGCCCCTTGGTCATGCAAAGTTTATATGCCCCAGTACAGGGGAATTCCAGGGCCAAGATGTGGGAGTGGGTGGGTAGGGGAGGAGGGCAGGGGATGGGGGAGGGTATAGGGGACTTTTTGGGATAGCATTTGAAATGTAAATGAAGAAAATATCTAAGAAAAATTGGGGAAAGAAAGTTCAGCAACACTGAAAGCTTTGAAAGGCACTGTGACCAAAACTTAATAAAAAAATTTAAAAAATAAAATGTATAAGGAATGTAAGATGTTCCTGATAGCAGTCTCCCGTGTCCTGTGAACAACTTCACAGCAACTTAATTCTAAACACAGAATGTTCAGACTTGAGCTAAGGGTGTTGAGATAGCTTCCTGGGTAAAGGTGGTTGTCTCCATACTGACTACTTGAGTTTGGTCTGTGGGACTTCACATGGTAAAGTGAGATAACTGATTTCTTAATCTACAAAATAAACATCTTCCCAATATGACTACATTGAATAAATCTCTTTTCTCTGCTTTTCAAGGTCATTTACCTGCAACTGGCCTACAGAGACCTGCCTAGCTTATGAGGGTCTCCAGGGCCCAGGCTCTGCCCCTAACAATTCTAATAACAACAAGAAACAGTTTTATTTGGCAACTTAAACATACCTCACTATGAACATAGTGGAGCTTGTTATATGTTGGAGCATCTTCTAGGTATATGCCCAGGAGTAGTATAGCCAGGTCCTCAGATAGTACTATGTCCAGTTTTCTAAGGAACAACCAAACTGATTTCCAGAGTGGTTGAACCAGCTTGCAATCCCACCAACAATGGAGGAGTGTTCCTCTTTCTCCACATCCTTGCCAGCATCTGCTGTCACCTATGTTTTTAACCTTAGCCTTTCTGACTGGTGTGAAGTAGAATCTCAGGGTTGTTTGGATTTGCATTTCCCTGATGACTAAGGATGTTGAACATTTTTTAGGTACTTTTCTGCCATTTGGTATTCATTAGTTGAGAATTCTTTGCTTAGCTCTGTACCCCATTTTTAATAGTTATTTGGTTCCCTGGAATCCAACTTCTTGAATTCTTTGTATATATTAAATATTAGCCCTCAATTGGATGTAGGAATGGTAAAGATCTTTTCCCAATCTGTTGGTTGCTGTTTTGTCCTATTGACAGTGTCCTTTGTCTTACAAAAGCTTTGCAATTTTATGAGGAACCGTTTGTCAATTCTTGATCTTAGAGCATAAGCTATTGGTGTTTTCTTCAGGAAAATTTCCCCTGTGCCCATAAGGGCACATGCTCCATTATGTCCATAGCAGCTTTATTTATAATAGCCAGAAACTGAAAGAACTCAGATGTCTCTCAACAGAGGAATGTATTCAGAAACTGTGGTACATTTACACAATAGAACACCATTCAGCTATTAAAAACAATGACTTCATAAAATTCTTTAGCAAATGGATGGAACTTGAAAATATTATACAGAATGAGGCAACCCAGTTACAAAAGACTACATATAGTATGCACTCACTGATAAGTGAATGTTGACCCAGAAGCTCAGAATACCCAAGATATAATTCACAGACAACATGAAGCTCAAGAAGAAAGACCAAAGTGTGGATACTTCAGTCCTTCTTAGAAGGATAACAAAATACCCATGGGAAGAGATACAGAGACAAAGTGTGGAGCAGAGACTGAAGGAAAAGCCATCTAAAAACTGTGTGGATTCCAGCAAGTGCTTGCTGATAGGAGCCTGATATAGCTGTCTCTTGAGAGGCTCTATCAGTGCCTGATAAATATAGAGGTGGATGCTCTCAGTCAACCATTGAACTAAGAACATAGTCCCCAATGAAGGAGCTAGAGAAAGGCCCGAAGGAGCTGAAGGGGTTTCACATCTCCATAGGAGGAACAGCAATATGAACCAACTACTACCCCCAGAGCTCCCAGGGACTAAACCACCAACCAAAGAGTACACAAGGAGGGACTCAAGGCTTCAACTGCCTGTGTAGAAGAGGATGGCCTCATCAGGTGTCAAAGGGAGGAGAAGCCCTTTGTCCTGTGAAGGCTGATGCCCCAGTGTAAGGGAATGGGAAGGCAGGGAGGCTGGAGTGGGTAGGTTGGTGAGCAGGGTGAAAGGGAATGGGATAGGTGGTTTTAGGAGGTGAAACTCGGAAAAGGGTAACATTTGAAATGTAAATAAAGAAAACATCTAATAAAAAATACTGATAAACAGAAAAAAATACCTCACATTTCTCTTCAATGTTCATAGAAATAACCAAAAACAGAACTTTAAAAGTAACCTAGTTACTCATGGCATCTCAATGCTTTGGAAGCTGTAGCAGACAAATTGGGAGACTAGTTTAGTGTTTTATGGGATTCCTGAGTGTATAAATGATTGGGTCTCTGACTACATATATTTCTTTTGCTTTTTCTTAGGCACTTTTTCTTCTGCTGGTATTGTCTGATTCCAACATGTTAGTTTTTGTTTTATCTCACTGTTTTATCTCATTTATGGTCATTTGTGTTATAACCATGATTATCCCTCAGAATAGAAATAATAATGTTTCTTATCTCATAAGAGATGGAAAAGGGGTGGATCCAGGTGGAAGGAGATATGCATCTGGAGAATTGGAAGGCATTAGAGGGAGGGAACCCAAAAACAGGACATATTCAATGAAAGGAACAATAAAAGGAGAAGAAAGGTTTTCTAGTCCCAAAGTAGCCTAAGACATATCTTGAAATCATGTTTTAAAACATGCATGTAAATAAACAAAGCAAATAAAGAAACAAAATTGTAAGTTTGTAAGAGTTCATTAGAACTTCCAAGAGGAGCACTGTGGACCAATAGCCATGGGCTATCTATATTTTTCATCTGTTCCAAATGCAAGATGAAGAAACTAACTTCCTAAGGAGGGGTGGATAAATAGAGAGGCACTTTTTCTACCCAACCCCCATCATAGTAAAATCTCTCCTTGGAGCTAAAAGGTGAGGATGCTGCTGCCTCTTTTGTATTTACTTTAGCATGCTATAGAGCAGCAGTTACCAGTAATCTCCAGTCAAGGGGAACAGAAGCTTCCACTCGAAGTCCAGAGCCTTCTCAGTAAGAAAGTGGGAATTTGATATCAAAGTGAGCTCTCTCCTTTAGAAAGAGAGAAAATTTGTCATTGTTTGAAACAAAGTATGGAAAGTCCAAGGTTATGTTATCTTTCTATAAATAGTAAATAGTCCTCTTATGTAAAAACAGGAAGTTAATATGTCAGCGCTCTAATTTATTATAGAAATCAGAGACAGTTCAAAAGAGTTCAGTGGAAACCTAAAAATCCTCAAAGATGAGCTTCAGACACTGTCATTCTTTGCGAATCACTCTGAACAATTTATGCTCCTGTTCACTGGAGAAAACAGTAGAGGAAGCAGCTAGTATTAGAGGACTCTCCCAGGGTAAGGCATAATAGTAAGGAAGCAAAAGATTTAGCAGAAAGACAAGGGGGAAAAACTAAGAGCCATAGGAAAAAAAAATCACTGTCATCTTAGAGTGAGTATCCACATGCCCAAAGCTTCATTCGGAAAACACACACCAAAGGCTTCACACTGTGAAGAAAACAGTTTGCCAAAGCAGGCTAGTTAAGTCAGAGAATGCACGTACTTGCAAACAACCACAAAATCAATCCCCATGGAGAAAAGGGAGCTGCTTCGGGTATTGTACAAATGTCTCACATTTAAGAAAAGAAATCAGGAGACATACATAGAAAATAAAAGCCAGCAACAAAAACTGCCTGGGAGCACTAAATAATAGATTCAACACACATGTAAAAGTAACCAAGGTAAGTTTAAGGAGCGACAGTAATCAATGTATGAAGGGAAAAGGAAACATGTGAAAAGACGACATCATGAAGCAACATAGTAATTACTCAAAGAACAGCTTGGAAATTCTGTATCTGAAAACTTCAATACCTAGGAGGAGAAATGCAGTAGATGGCTTAACAGTTGACTGAGCGTGGTGGAAGAAGTATTATGTGAATCTGAAGGTGAACTGATAGAAACTGTGAAATTAAAATAGTGCAGGATGAAGGAATATGAGGAGCTCCTCACATAGTTACAAGGCAGCACTTATTACACAAATATGTAATTTAAATGTCAGGAGAGATGGCATGAGAAATGAACATGTAATAAACACAAAGAACCTATCTGGAGACCCCAAGAGCTAGGGGAGAAGCATTTACTGTACCATTCAGTAGAACAGGTGGTAGAGATGCACAGCTCTGCATGCTGTAGAAAGTGGAAAGATGTAAGACAGTACCAAAGACAAAGAAAATCATAAAAGCAAAAACTCAAAGTTGATACATGAGACATGCCTCAACTCCCCCAAGCTCTTACAGTCCACTTAACAGAAGCAGTAAGCTTTGAGAAGGAGAGGAAAACATGCTTCAAAAACTCAAAGGAAGAAGATATTATTAGCCAAACATTTTATATACAAGTAACCCATCTTCAAAAACAGGAAGGGAAAACACACACACACACACACACACACACACACACACACACACACACACACACACACACACACACACACACACACACACACACACACACACACACACACACACACACACACACACACACACACACACACACACACAGAGGGAATCTGTTCCTAGCACACAATCTTTGTAAAAGAAAAGAGGGTATCAGAATGCAGTAAACAAAAATGAATACTGCACTGAATAAGAAAAACTAAAAGAGGAACATTTTGTAGTATCAAATAGCATAAACTAAGGAAGGTTCTGGACAGTTAAAATGTACCATGCAAGCCCTCAAATGTTAACCAAGAAAATAACAATATATCAAAAGTTGGTAAAGAATTAAAGTGCTGTGGCTGGGACCTGATGCCTTTCTAAGGTTGAGATGACATAGCAGGAATTCCCAGAGAGGCATTATTGTAACCCCTGAATTACTGATACTAGAGAGACTTCACTGTTGTGTACAGTTTGCTTCTGCGTTCCACACCACTCCCACCCCTCCCCTACCATCCATCCTCCCTCCAGCCCTAGGCAAGCAGGATACTCAGACTGCTGATTTCTGTGCTTGGTCCTCCTGCAGCAAGCCTGGGGCTCCCCCTTCCCTGGCATCTCCCCTAGCATTAAAATGGCACTACCCATAAAACTCCCCCTTAGGGAAGATATTCTGAGGAGACAGCTCAAGACATCCTCTCCCACCTTTGTGTCTCCAAAAAGCTAACACTCCTTCTGATAAGCAGCAAAACTCTCCAGTTGCCTGTCCTTGAGGCTTTCGAGAAATAAGCTCAAGGGAGAATAGGGTCTTGAATTTAAATCATGGAGAAAAGGTAATCAGAGGTCAGGTCACAGACAGTTATGACTGGCTATAAAATTAGTCCCTGAATAGACACTCATTAACGCCCCCCCCTCCGGCTTCAGTACCATTCCACCAAATGACTACAGCCCTCTACTCCCCTTTTCTGTGAACATTCATGGGATTCCTAACTGTACTGCATATAAACCCAGTGTTTTCTGGACTCAGGGTCTCTTGCCAGCATTCACACTGTAAGTGCAAGGCAGAAGAACCACGTTTGAACTTGAAACAATATAAGACTCTTTTTCCACTTGCAGCAGACTTTGAAATTCTTGGGCTTGTCTGGGTTTCCTGGGGACTCAGGACACAACAGTATCACAGAGAAGTGCTAGAGCTTTAAATTGAGGTCTCAGTAGGAAGTAGTAGGTCACTGGTGACTCTCTTTAAAAGATGACAGAGGGACTTTGAGCCTCTTTGTCTTCAACCTTTCATTTCTAAGGAGGGGATGAACAGTTTGTCTCTGCCACATTCCAAACATAATAGGACATTTCAAATAGGGGGACAAAACAAACATGAAAATAAAACAACAACAAGACAAAAACTCTAAAACTGTGGACCAAAATAACCCTTTTGTTTGTGGGTTGGTTGTCTCAACATTTGTTGTAGTGAATTTAGGCTAACTAACACAGAAATTGCTGTACTGACATATGGTTCATGTAAAAGAATCAGCTGAGAAGAACTAGTCTTCTGGTCTGGATCTGAATTGCCCAAGGCTTATGTTTTAATGCTTTTCCCCAGCTGGTAACACAATTTTAAACAGACTTTGGGAACTTAGGAAGCTGAGGTCTAACTAGAAGTAGGTCACTGAGGATGGAAGTTTAGATTCTCTGGAACATGTGATTGCTGGCTGTTTCCTTTCCCTCACTCTGCTTCCTTCTTAGTCATGATGTAATAAGTTTCCTTGGTCATATTCTCCACCTGGCAAGATGGTAGGCCCCTGTGTAGGAGGCCAAGAGAAAACGGATTGATATTTCTGAAACTTTAAGCCCCCCAAAATCCTTTGTCATGGATGCAGGTCCAAATATGATATTAGGTAGCTATAATCTCAACATTCTGGCTTTTTGTAACCTTAAGAGAAAAGTAACCGATATACAAAAAACAAAAACAAAACAAAATCTGAACCAGAAATTAGAAGATATAAAATCACAAATAAATATCAATGGGATGACTTCAAGCCTCAGACTCAAACAGAGTCTAAGACAATATGAGTACAAAACAAAAACCAAAAAAACATACAAACTGGATCTAACCCTGCTTCCCATAGGGAAGGTAGCTTGTACAGGCAAAAATGGTGAAATAATAGGGCCAAGCAGGCAAAGACAGGATGCTTATAGAAAGAATACTGGACAAGACAGGCAGTTGTGAACAACAAGGTTTTTTTTTTTTTTCTTGGATATTTTCTTTACATTTCAAATGTTATCCTATTTCCTGGTTTTCCCTCTGAAAATCACCCTCCCCCTATATTATACACCCTCTGCCTGCTTACCAACTCACCACTCCCTCTTCCTGGCCCTGGCATTCCCCCACCCTGGGGCATAAAACCTTCACAAGACCAAGGGCCTCTCCTCCCATTGATGACCAACTAGGCCATCCTCTGCTACATATGTAGTGAGAGCCATGTGTCCCACCATATGTAGTTTTTGATTGGTGGTTTACTCCCTGGGAGCTCTGAGGGTAATGGTTGGTTCATATTGTTGTTCCTTCTATGGGGCTGCAAACCCCTTCAGCTCCTTGGGTCCTTTCTCTAGCTCCTTCATTGGGGACCCTGTGCTCAGTGCAATGGATGACTGTGAGCATCCACTTCTGTATTTGTTCAGCACTGGCAGAGCCTCTCAGGAGACAGCTATATCAGGCTCCTGTCAGCAAGCACTTGTTGGCATCCACAATAGTATCTGGGTTTAGTGACTGTATATGGGATGGATTCCCAGGTGGGTCAGTCTCTGGATGGTCACTTCAGTCTCTACTCCACACATTGTCTCTATAACTCCTTCCATGGGTGTTTTGTTCTCCCATCTAAGAAGGATCGAAGTATCCACACTTTGGTCTTCCTTCTTGAGTTTCATGTAGTTTGTGAATTTGTATCTTGGGTATTCTGAACTTCTGGGCTAATATTCCTGTATCAGTGAGTGCATATCATGTGTTTTCTTTTGTGATTGGCTTATCTCACTCAGGATGATATCCTCCAGACCCATCCATCTACCTATGAATTTCATAAATTCATTGTTTTTAATAGCTGAGTAGTACTCCATTGTGTAAATATACCACATTTTCTGCATCCATTCCTCTGTTGAGGTACATCTGGGTTCTTTCCAGCTTCTGGCTATTATAATTAAGGCTGCTATGAACATAGTGGAGCATGTGTCCTTAATACATGTTGGAGCATCTTCTGGGTATATGCCCAGGAGTGGTTTGCTGGGTCCTCAGGTAGTACTATATCCAATGGCTTATGTTATAAGATCAAGCATAGAGGAATGAGACCTCATAAAATTGCAAAGCTTCTGTAGGGCAAAGGACAGTTAATAAGACAAAACAGCAACAAACTGATTGGAAAAAGATTTTTACCAATCTTACATCCGATAGAGGGCTAATATCCAATATATCCAAAGAACACAAGAAGTTACACTACAGAGAAACAAATAACCCTATTTAAAAATGGGGTACAGAGCTAAACAAAGAATTCTCAACTGAGGAATACGGAATGGTTGAGAAGCACCTAAAAAATGTTCAACATCCTTAGTCATCAGGGAAATGCAAATCCAAACAACCCTGAGATTCTACTTCACACCAGTCAGAAAGGCTAAAATAAAAAACTTAGGTGACAGCAGATGCTGGTGAGGATGTGGAAAAAGAGGAACACTCCTCCACTGCTGGTGAGATTGCAAACTGGTACAACAGCTCTGGAAATCAGTTTGGAGGTTCCTCAGAAAATTGGACATAGTGATCCACACCTCTAATCCCTGCACTCAGAAGGTAGAGGCAGGTGGGTCTCTGTGATTTCTAGGCTAGCCTCTTCTATAAAATGAATTTCAGGACATCCAAAGCTACTTGATGAAACCCTGTCTTGAAAAACCAAATAATAATAATAATAATAATAATAATAATAATAGCCTCAGAGAAAATCAATTATTTTGACTTGTTAGATTGATTTAATTGTTGGCTCAATATTTTCCTTTCTAAACTAAAATTCGGTTACATCTGTAGTTTTTTATGGTTGTAATCCCAGTACTCTGTAAGTTGACATAAGTGGGTTCAGTAAGTTTGATAGTAGCTAGTCTAACAAAGTGAGTTTGAAGCCAACTTTGGCTACAGTGATATACTTTATACAACAGAAAGAAGCAAAACAAAACAAAACAAAACAAAAATAAATAAAAGGAATTGAAGAGAGAGAGAGAGTGCAGACTGTCCCCCCACTCCAGGGCTATGAGATAACAAGTAATGTGTTTTGTTTTGTTTTGTTTTGTTTTGTTTTGTTTTGTTTGTTTGTTTTTAGGGAAGAAATGGTTCATTCATCTCACTGTCCATCACTGAGGGAAACCAGAGTAGGAACTCAAGTAGGAGCTGAAGCAGAAATCTTAAAGGTGTACTGCTTCCTGCCTGGCTTCCTCTGCAGCTGTCCAGCAGCCATGGATGAACTGGGAACCTGAAAGAGAGCCTGGAAATGAAAAGGGGAGGGAGCATGGGGGAAGGGGTGGGGGGTGCTGAAGGATGAAGCCAAGACAAAGGTTTCTGATCAAGGCTCAAAGTTTAATTTTTTAGTTTTCAGCTCTGAGTTTATATAGGGAAAACCCACAGACCCATCCTTTGTTTCAGCCTGATTGCATTGCAAAGCAAGTGAGGAACTGGGCCTTAGCCCAGGCCTGGGAATGTGACCTTTGTAACTCAATGCTCCAAGGCATGCTAACAGATAGTGACATTCTACCACCTATCTGCTTCCTGGGTACAGAAGATGTTAATGAAGAACTGGGCCATCTGTCCTGGCGCCCCCTTGTCTCTTAGAGTTAGCTATTACCTTGGGCTGTAAGTACCTCTTGCTGATGTTTGAACTAGCCAATCATGTGAAACCGCGCCAATTTCCCCAACCCCCTTCCCCATTTACTATATAAATCCCTAGCTTCCGAGTATCGTGGTCGTCGGTTCCTCTGTCTCCCATAGGAGATATGTGTCGACCCCTGAGCTCCGACATTAAAGTACCTCCTGTTGTTTACATCAAGCCAGTCTCAGGAGCTTCTTTGGGTGTTCTTGGTCCTGAGAAGCAAGTGGGGGGGGGGTCTCCTCATGGAGGTCTTTCACAAGGTCAGCAGGTGGTCAACTCCTCTAAACTCTGGTAAGGAAAACTGCAAAGGCTGAGAGGTCTGGTAACTCCTGCTAGGTTGTAATGCCATGGGTTGGGGGTGTTTAGTCTCCTCAAGGCTGGGAGAAGGGCACAATTCTCTCTAGCTTCCTCTTAGCCTTTCTCACACAACCCAGAACCACTTTCTCAAGGATGTCATTGTAGGCCCTGCCCTCTTTTATCAGTTAGCAATCAAGAAAACACTCAGTCAGGCTAATCTGAAGAGAGGCAATTCTTCAGGAGAGGTTCCTTCTTCCTAGGTGATTCTAGCTTTTGTCAAACTGACAAATAAGGCCCACAGCAGGAGGCACCCAACCCTGGTGGTCTCCAGAGAAAGTGAGTGTTGAGGCCTGAGAGGCCCAATGCCAGCCGAATGGAAAAGGTGGCTGGGAATCAAAGGAAGACCTGGGTGTGAGAGGAGTCTTGGGCTGCTCAGAAGGCAGGCCCTAGGATGCCACTGCATCCTGAAAACTATAGAGGAATTAGATCAGTTTTTGACTCTGTTAGACCCAGAGAGCAAGGACCCCTCAGCTCTTTAGGGACAGGTTTACATACATAGCTGGCCTCTAGTCACCTGATGGCTAGTTACTCTAGTGCTGCTGGTGTGCATGGCATTTGCAGGGAGCCCATACTCTTCCTTTTCATAGTATAGGTCAGGCTGAGGAAAGGCTGAGTCTAGGAGGCAGAGCTGAAGATCACTGGGTCAGAGAGGAAGGAGGTCAGAGATGAAGCTAGGTTGCTGGGAGGTACTGGATGAAGTCACAGGAACTGGACTGGTCCTGGTGAGCCTGATATGCCTGTCCTACCAGAGCCCGGAACCAACAAACCCAACAGCCAGCCCTGGCTGGGAGGCCCAGAAGCTCAATGGCACAACTTTTCGGGTCTATGCTACCCTTTACAGTGGAAGGCTCGGGGGTGATCTCAGCAAAGAGCCAATGTTTCCTCATCTAGGGCCCCTTGCTTCTAACCCCAAGGTCCCAGGACACCCATGTGGATCCCAGAACATGAATCACCAGCCAGGGCAGAGAGTGCCAGATATTCTTTAATGAGGATTCAGTTAGGGGTTAATTAGAAGGCAGTTTCAGCAGGGCCCTGGGGTAGTGGTCAGTGTAATGTGCCAATCTGGCCATGGGCACAGCACTATGTACTTGTGCTTCCTGGAATAATCAACTGACCGTGGTCTGGGTCTCCAAGACCTGGAGTTCTCTGAGGAGTAGAAAGCTGCCCCAGATGCCCCACAAAGTGTCCCATAAAACACCCACAGGTCCAGCCAGGCCTGGCTCTAAAAGAAGTCTGAAGCTTTATGCCAGGCGCGGAACAGCAGGTTGTCTGTGGTACAGGCTGGATTCTGTGTGAGGGGTGTACCAGTAGCAGACCCAGGGGCTGGGGTGCTTGTCGGTGTCTGCGGCCCACCAGCTAGATTCTTGAGGTGGGTAGAACATGCTGGGGATGGAGTATAGCTGGCCCGCAGGGCAAGATCCCTATACCAGTGGGGACTCATTCACACCAGGAGCAGGGGAAGAAGTGACAACGAATCCAAAGCCATTCACTCTGGGGGACTCCTGGGGAATAAGTTCCTTGCCATCTGGGCCAACCTTGCCCAGTTTGTGCTGAGCATTGAGGGCGGCTACTTGCTGAAGCTGGGACTTGCTCAGAACCTAACTGAAGGTGTCCTGGAGGAAACGTGTGTTCTTGTGCACTACCTGCTGCGGCTTCTTGAACAACTGTTCTTGATCTGGGACACCCTCGGGATAGTACATGAGAGAGTTCTTGGCCTTGTACTTCCAGGTTTCCACTCTAGCCCGACTATTCTCAATGGCTTGGTGCTCTGCCGATGGGAGTTCAAGATTATTTTTCTGTCACTTCTCAAATTCCTCTTCAGCCTAGTAGAGCCACATATGGTAGGCATGGCTTTTTCCCTTGGCCACCTCCATGATCTTCCGGAATGAGGCATTGTCCTCGCTTGTGTAGTGGCTCAAGTGGACATCCAGGGTGGGCAGCGGCTCTTCTCTCCAGCCAATCTGTCATCTAGGTCTTGGACCTGGGGCTAGAGCTTGCTGCCCAGCACACCAGAGCCCAGGTGTACCTCAGGTGTTTCAAAGGTGGCTGGAGTAACATAGGGTGGTATAGGTTCCCGAGGTATCTTGTCCAGGACAGAGTCAAACAGGATGGCAATCTGGGGCATGCGCTCAAAATCTCCAATTTCCTCAACCTCCAGGTACTCCTTCTGTGCCTGTAGCTTCTCCACATCAGGGAAGAAGTTGCTTTGGATAATTGTCTGAAATCCCTCAATGTACTCTTCTTCATTCAGGACTCCCTAGCTGTTTCTCGCAACCCAGACCACTCTGGCCTCTGTGGCCATATGCTTCCTTGTGGACACAGAGGGCAGAAACAGAGCATCCACCGAAACCCTGGGTATCCCCATCGCTCGTAATGTGTTCTTATATCTTTTTTTTTAATGGTAAAGTACAAATGGAATTATTAATTACGTTGAAAGTTTATAAGGTTTTTTAAACTGAAAAATCTTGGGAAGTCATTTATGCTAACTGGTACCCTTCCTTAAAGGTCTTGTATTGAAGCCCTTCCCTTGAAGACATAAGACAAAATACAAGTTCTTATACACTGTCAAATAATGATTTGAGAATGTATGCGTTCTGAAGAGGCATCTCAGAGTCAGCTCTTATGTCAGTAAGGAAACGAAGTCAAATATTATTAAACTAACTGAAAACACATTAGTGCCAAAACTTATGCAGTTTTGTACTTTAGTAGTGGTAGAACTTCCGCTTTGTTCCAATGAAGCCATTTTTAATCATTAACAACAATGTAGACTCAGCCCTCAATTCCTTCACATATACCAGATACATTAATTATCAAATCAAAGATTTACTCAACTTTTCAAAGATTTACTCAAATGCCCAAAGAAAAGAGTTTCCTTTTGCTATATATTTCATACAAACCTGGAAAAAGCATCTCAAGTTTAGTCTAGTTTAATAAAATAATGTGAATATAATGAATTAGCCCTGTTACATAATCCTTAATGTATATAAATGTCTTAAATGGTTAGAGTTCCACACATATTTTGGTCTGAAACAGAAACCAAGTCTACAGGAGGTATGATGTGTAATAAAAGATCTGGTGGCATATTTAAACATGGTGTCTTCTGAAATTTTTATGGATTTTACTGATGAGATAGATCTGCTATGGTCCAGGCCAGGAAAAACAAGAGTGGCCTTGCTTTGGAGTTTGAAAATCGTATGCTTCCTGCCTTTCCCTATTTTCTTTTTATTTCTTTTTCTTGACAAAACCCATCAGTTCTTTCTGGTTAATACAAACATAACTAGTTCTCTCTGATATCTGGTGACCATAAGGTGGCAGCTCAGATATTCAGTCCTTTGTAACTTTTTCCTATAAGAAGATTTTGTCTTATATATAAGCTCCCCACCATTTCTTTCTTTCTTTATTTTGCTTCTCCTATGTGTGTGTGTGTGTGTGTGTGTGTATTTTAATTGCATAATATAGCTTTTGTAGAAACATGCATAAATGTTCAGTAGTTTGAAAACAATGGTGATAAAACACAGAACAATGTGCCCATGTCAATGAAATAATGTCCAACATTTTTGATGATCTTGCACACAACTGTAAACCATATTAATCTTCTAACCCCAGAGCCAAACGTTCCTGACTACTGTGGAAACAAACTTATTATTTGGTATCAGGATGAGTTTCATATACATACATATTTAATTCTGCTCCCTTGCCTTTTATTTATGCAAATTAAGTCATATTTTAAGTAAATAATTGTGCTTAGTTTTGTTTTGGGTTTGGTTTTGGTTTTGGTTAGTGTATTATCTAGACAATTCAATCATGCTTTTGCAAACAGTTTTAATTTTTGTCTTTTTACTTGCATTATATCCATTGTTCATATAGTTCCAATACATCTTTAAAGTTATTTTATGTTTCATTTTATGAATACATCCAACTTATTTTTAATTTTCAAGAGGGTATGTTTTTAATTATTCTGTAAAATTAAAGTGATCCACAGAGCCCTTATAAACATTATGGGATATTGCCATAGCTCTGGTTACATTCCAGAGTTTAACAGTAAGAACTTATTGCCAAATACTTAAGATACTTCAGTCATAAGACAGGAAGAAATCAAGCTGGCACTGACCTCGAAGTTTCAACTTTTATGACTAGCCTCAATACTGCCTTAAGGTTTCATATACACAATAAAACAGAAAAATAATAAATATTTTTACCAAATCATAAACTATGGGAGGTAAAACGATGACTAGACTGGCAAGTTATGCCCAGTGACACAATAGCGGTATAGGTATTCCTTTCTGGTACTGTTTCCAGGGCCCAAATGTTAGCCAGGTCATTGGCACTAACCATTATTATTCTACTGAATAAACATTGTATTGGACTCTCCTTAAGTTTTATCCTAATATCCATAGACTAGTGCATCTTCATCAATTGTCAGAGGAGCTTTTCTTTCCCTGTAGATTAATACACAGATCCTCAGCTGGTCAACATTTATTTATAAGAGACTAAAGAATAGTCATTATAAATGGGGCAACTGTACCACATCAATTCCCTCAAGGCTTGCAGATTATTAAAGAAGTGTAAGTGAAAAGATTGTAAGTGCTAAAGAAAGTAGACATCTGCAGTAAAACAGTATTTGTCAAAAAGTAGTAGATCTGCCACATTCAGGAACCATAGTAGCTGTAACTATAGACAGAAGACATGGAGAATATCAGTCCAGCCAAAAGCCCAGCATGGATGAGAGGGACCAGTGAAGTCTCATCTCTAGATAATGAGTTATTGGTAGTTGATAGCTATTAGGGCAAGGGGAGTCAGTTTCCTTTAGGGATATGGCCCCTGTAAAGCTACATATACTTCATTAGATGAGTTTACACCCAGAAACATTCAAGGAACACTAAGTAGACCACATGAGTTTGGAAACATAAAAGCACTAAATGTTGTGACAGAAAAGTGGTGTAGACAGTATGAGGGAGAATTGAATATGAAGGAAAGGGGATAGATTTGATCAAAATATGTTATATGCATGCACAAATTTTCAAGGAAAAATAATACATTGCCATTCTGAAATGAGCATGAATCCATAAAATACCTATCTTGTTATTTGTATGTATGTAATTGTAGATTGAAGCATATAAAAAACAGGGATAGAATTAAGGCATTCTATAAAAGTGCATATGATTTGGGAGACTGCTTTTAAAGTGGCTTACAAGTCGAGAAAGTAACACATTAAATTCATCTTCTCAGAGATTTGTCATGAAAACTCTAAGCTATGACACTGTGACAACCACCAAGTTTTACACTTTTCTCCATTGTCATGTGTATCTCAAACCAAATTTATTGTGAGCTAGTACTCTGGGATTTGCATTAACTGGACGTGCAGTTTAGTGGAATAAAAGTCCAGGCAGACCTCAGATTCAACTACCAACACAAAATGTTTTAATTTAAAGCAGATCAGTGGTTCCTCATCATGGCTGAGCCAAGAACACTGGCCTACATTACACACAGAGAAAACACCGGGTTTTCTAGATTAGCTACTAGCAGAACTAAAGCAAAGCACATTGTAGCATGAGGAAAGAAGATGGAATTTAATAGCCGCCTCCACAATAACTTTGGAACCTAACTAATCATCAATATAATTAAAAAGATAAATTAAGTGGGATTGTACAATAGCAGTTGTGATTGCATTCTAGGAAACACTTAGTGTACATAGAGATATTAATAATTGATTTTAAAAAAGCAGTGATAAACTGTGTACCTTAGGGAGAAATCACCATTTTGGTAATATGCTGCCCATATTTAACAAAGTTGCCTTTAATAAAACAACAAGAATTGCCAACATGGAGCAATTAGGTCGGACAAGCTAGGAATTAATTACTGTAGACAGGCCCATATGTCACAAAAGCACTGCACGTGTTCTCGGAGCATGGAGAGAGAACGATTTATTCTGGGGAAGCCCTTGAGATACTAAGAGGGCCATGGTTACAGGATACACTGGGGGGTGGCTTTAAAGAATTGAAATTATGAAGGTACAAAGTAGGCTTAAACATAATTTAGGAAGAGAACATCAGCTTTGTTTAAGCTACTAAAAAATAAATCAAACCGTATCTAAATGATGTGATTTCAATATCCACAATGGCTTTGTCATATACCATGAACCAACTGCAAAGGCTCTCAGCAAATGAAACTTGCCGTCACAGACCTGTTCAAGCTGGAATAGAGAAAGGATTATCATAATCTTTTGGCTGTAGAAATGTTCCCTAGGTTCAGAATTGGCTCCAGTTTAGTTTCAATGTAAAAATAAACAAAAATTAAACATCTGTTTTGTTTCCTGAGTATTCTCCAGTGCCAACATTTTAGACCTGAGCAATATCCCCATCCATTTTCTATCTATCTATCTATCTATCTATCTATCTATCTATCTATCTATCTATGTATCTATCTATCTATCTATCTATGTATCTATCTATCTATCTATCATTCATCTATCTATCTATCTATCTATCATTCATCTATCTATCTATCTATCTATCTATCTATCTATCTATCTATCTATCTATCTACCTATCTATCATCTATGTGTTTGTATACATGTGCATGTCTTCCTGTCTTTCTCCTCTATGTGTGTGATATGTATATGTGTGAGTGTTGGTACCATGGTGTTTAAGTGTGGAAATGAGAGGAAAAAATTTTATTGTCTGTCTCTCTTTCTACAACTGTGGTCCCCAAGCTTACACAACCAGCCATCTTTATCCACTCAGACATTTCAGTGTCTATTTATTTATTTATTTATTTACGTTTTTGTCAACAGTTTTATACCAATCTTATTTTCATCATTTAAACATATCACATTCAGAAAATGTATTTTCACCATGAGAATCTATAGCAGTGTTTTATACCTTAATGTAACAAATCAAAGAGAGTATTTTTTTTCCAAGTCGTCCACTACATATTTTAAACCTGGTTGCTTAAAATTGGTCACTAGTACAACTCTAATTAAATGAGCTCATGATTAGGCGGCGATCAAACTCACATAACATGCTATTCATTTGCTCCATTCAAGATGTTTCATGTTTCAAGAGGTCTGGATTTGGTGGAGGAACCTTCTGAAAGAATCATTGGTGTTTTGTCTGAAGTTCTTGCTAATTGTCTCTAACACATATATTGTGATGTTCCTTACAAATCAAGGGTCCCTTCATGATGAGGAACCCATTATGTACTGGGCTGAAAAGAACCCTTGCCCCTCACTTCTTTCCAGCACTCTTTGGTAGGCTCTCTGTCTGACACTTTTGTTTATTCAGGCATTTCAATGTGTGAGTACAAAGTGTCAGAGGAGTAATTCAACATGAGATATGAATGGGTTCCTTAAGATCCTAAGCTGGGATACCGGCTATCTCTGTACTATCTTTTTTTTTTTTTTTTTTTGAATAAAATGTAAAGAAAATTTTAGCTGTATTTAAAATGATGACAATATCTTTATTACTCGAGTCATAAATATATTAATATGACAATGCTACGAATCAAAACTTTTCACAATGGCTCTAAGTTTATAATTCAATTTGAAAACTGTGTGCTTCACCCATCGCTCTAAATTATACATGTGTTTTGTTATAATCGGTCTTGATCTTGGCAGCCACACATGTCATTCTAATCAGATGTTTCTGCTGGCATCTATTCTGCTCAAGGCATTTTTAGTCCTTGGCAGGCAGGCAGGCAGGCAAAGGTACATTATAGTCAGTTGCCTTGGAAAGTCCACTATCAGCATCACCCCAATCACAGAGCTTTATGGCACTTCCTTCTCACTTGTCACAATGATCTTGCCAGATCATCAACTAGACAGAGGATTTTGACTGTACCCTGTGTTCCTCTTCTAATCTGCTGCCTGATATGAGGCTTTGTCTCTGTTTTCTGGTCCCTGCAATCATTTCCCTCCTCTTGCCCCCAGCCAAGCTCACAGCTGGAGTCATTTAGAGGCCACCTGCAATACACATCTGGTTTCCATCACACAGCCTAGGAAGTCAATCCTGTCCCTAAGCATGTAGCCTCAGAACTGATTGCCAAGTTCATCACACTACTTCCACCTCTTTGTGAACCTCACTGTTGATGCGATGAACCTGCTCTGTTCTATGTTTTGCACCTGGTTACCGCAGTGCTTAAACATATAATAGATTCCCAATAAATGAAAATAAGATGACGTTCTATTTCTGGCATCAAAGTGTTTTCATTATCCCCACCATGTGTCTTCCTTGTTAATTTAATGCCCAGGTGAGCTTAGGAGTTTTCTGCTGAGGTCCTGTATTAGTCAGGGTTCTCTAGAGTCATAGAATTTACAGAATGTCTCTCTATATTAAGGGAGTTAATTATAATTACTTACAATCTGTGGGCCAACTAACCCCACAATGTGCAGCTGTGAATGAGAAGTCCAAGGATCTAGTAGTTGCTCAGACCCACAAGGACAAGAAGTTAATCTTCTGTAGAAATAGGTTCCAACAGATGTGCTGGAAAGTAAGCTGAAGAGGAGTGAAACTTCTTTCCTCTAATGCCGTCCAGCAGAAGGTGTGGCCCAGATTAAAGGTCTGTACCACCATGCCTGGATCTGGAACTTGCTTTGTCCCAGGCTGACCTTGAACTCAGAGAACTGCTTGCTTCAGTCTCCTGGGATTAAAGGCATGTACTACCTTGCCTGGGGCCAAGATTTTTGTAATCTAGGTAACTCAAGGTCTCCATGTTAAGATCCAGGTCAGAAACCTTTATTCAGACCTCAAGATCTGGATCACAGGTGTGCCCTCTATTTCTGGATTGTGGTTCATTCCAGATGTAATCAAGTTGACAACCAGGAATAGCCATCACAGGTCCTTTCCTTATGTCACAGTTCCCAAACATGTCAGATTTCTAATTCAATCTTCTTTACATCCTGAGTGACTCTGATAGGGTTATGGAATCATACTTAGTGTACTTCTCTAATCCTTTGTTAAAAGACTATAGACAGAGTAAAATGGTGATGTTATTGGAGTTTGTCAAAAGACCCTCACTCACAAAGGCCACAGAAACCTCTGCAAACCACATGAGGATTTTTATTATTTCAACATGTTGGGGACTCCCTTCTCAGCACACAGGCCAGAGTAGAGACCCAGAACAAAAAAAGAACAGACTTTCTATACCTTTGTAAGGGGCAGATTTGAGCAACAAGGTTCTCATTGGTGTAGCAAGTAACCCTTTCAGGCATTGGTTGGTTTGTATAGTGACTAAGTAACCCTTTGGCCTAGTGACTCACTTTGCTTGCTCCCATGGTGGGTTATTATGATTTGGTCAGCAAAGTAATAGTGCATTTTCAACTTATGGATCAGCTATTAGCATCACAGTTATTAACGTCAGGGGAATTCTCACAAGCTCAGGGTGGTTTGTGGTCTTTGGGGTGTGGGGCAGGAGAATTGCTAATCTTGTTATGGTTATTTCTCTGAGAACAGCTAATATTGTTTTGGTAGCTACAGGCTTAATCATTTTGACCACTAAAACTATGTTTTTACATTTTTTTAGTCAGCCAGCTTCCTTATCTGGCTCTGCACTTTGTCTACTAGTACAGTTTGGAAAGTCTTTTTCCAAAGGGAAGGGTACTGGGTGGTCTTGAATTCACTTTGGATATTACAATGTACTAGAATTAGGAGGGTTCCCTCTCTGTGCTCGTCACCCCTAGACTTTGTACTGGTTTGTCAGGCATTCTGCCAATTAAAGTACCATACACTGGGCATCTTCAGCAGAAGTATTTTGTTCATGGAAGATCTTGGTCTAAGGTCAAACTCATCATAGGGTGGACACTACCTAGGGCTCAGAGGAAAAGTTGTTTCATCCTCTTCTCCTGTGTTTGGCAAAACTCACATACGTCTCCCTATTGCTGAGAATAAAGGTGTCCTCTGCTGCCTACTGCTTTTTTAGGAGGCTGTGCAACATATTGAATTGGCCTCTAGTATGATCTATCTTATCTAATTACATCTTCGATGACCCTATTTCCAAATGAAGTCATATTTTGTGGAATTTGAAGTTAAGACACACATATATGGATTTGAGAGCAATTTATTTTATCTCATATCAGGTAGTATATGTATAGTTTATCTTATCACATCCTCTTAATTGTTCTATAATTATTTTTGTCTTTAGTAAAATTGTTCATAAGTTCTATCTAGTCAGAATTCTCAGGCAACTTAGCCAAACTTGGGCTTATAGAATGTATTTTTACTCATTCAATGTGTCATAAAATCTGTTTCTTAATAGAACTCTTCCTTGTGAATGACAGTAATTGTATTTTTGTCTGATATTAGTTTTCTGGGATGCACAGTTGCTTTTGGCAATGTCAACTAATTGAAGAGGTAACAAGATATAACAGTTCATTCATAGGAATTCACATCAGCTACTCGTAAGCTTTGTTTTGGGGGTAACTCTCTCTTTGCTAGTTGCACATTTTGATTTTTATACAGCCAATTTCCAGCTCCTCAGGAAATTAAAAAATTAAATAATTATTTATATATGCTTAGATAAATAGTATCTTGCTGATCAGTTTATATTTTAATGTATATGTGTTATTGATTTTATCTCTCTTTTGTCACAAGGTCACTACTTAGATTTTGCTGAAGAACACAGAGAGATACTTTATCATATCTGTGCTAGTATTTCTTGGGGCTGAATTGGATAATCCTTTAGAAACAGATAATTTTTTACAGAAGATTCTATTTTGAGCTTATCTTTATTTTTATTTAATATTGATAACATCTAGGACCAATATCTAGCAGAAATATACATAGTGAGATAAGAGGTTACTAAAGTAGTTTAGAGAGGAAAAAGCATCATGAAAAATGTATTATAAACAAAGAAAACTACTTCAAGTAATTAGAACAATAAGATGTTCTGCTTAGAGATATGGTGTATATTCATGCCCACTAATTTTGAGTGATATGCTAATAAACCCATTAAGTACTGAAAATATTACCAGTTCTTAGCATGCACAGAACTTACAAACATGCTAAACTTGATCAGAGCTTTCCCAAAAGTTGAGGAAGATCATTTAAAACAAAACATATTATTTTAAACAAACTGTACAATAGTTCCTCTAACTTATTGAATACTAAATGTGGAAATTGTAATGTTTGTTTGTGATGTGTTAGAATAGTGGCTCATGTCTGGACATAACACGCCAGGCTAAAACAGTTCCACATGTGAGATGTTTATTGGGAGGGAGAGGGGCAAGGAAGGTAGCAGCAGAAAGAGACAGAGAGAGAGAGAGAGAGAGAGAGAGAGAGAGAGAGAGAGAGAGAGAGAGAGAGAAAGATATTCCCCTTCTATAGATGGATAATGATGTAACACAGATAAAGGTGGGAGGTAAGCCAAGTGGATTCTGGGAATATGGTGACTATTTTCTTGGCAACAGGTTTGTAGGTCTCACCTATGTAATGTCACAAGTTTCATAGGTCCTGATGCCAACAGTGTTTATGTAGTTGCACCATCATAAGTACAAAACTCTTGATCAAGATCAATTGTAATTGGGAACCATCTATTAATGAACTCTTCTCTGACACAGACTTAAAGATTACCATCTGACACAGTTAACCATAAGGAAATACATATTCGAATTACTCTAAAATTCTACATTAGCCCAGTCAGAATGGATATTACCAAAAATTACTGACAAGTGCCAGGATGAATGTGGGGCAAGAAGAAAACTTCCATTATGGTAGAGGGAGTGTTTTCTAGCATAATGAATGGTTTTAGAAATGACTCTCAGAGTTCCTCAGAAAGTAGAAGAGACTTATCATGGGGCATAGACAAATTACCTTGGACATATACCCTAAGAAATTAGTACCTTATGCAAAGATATTTACTTATGCATATTTGGTGCAACTGTATTCAAAATGACTAGGAAATGTACACCCCAAATGTCCATCAACTGATGAGTGAATGATAAAATGTGATAAATACACATGATGGAAACTCAGACACTTATCAAACAAAATTGTGAAAAGAGATGGAACTGGGAAGAACTTTATTAAGCAAAATCTCCAGGCTGAGAACAGTAAATGAGGCTGCATATTTTTCCTCACATGTGGATAAAATTCTTCACACTGGTTTTAGAGTACCTCAGGAACTCAAGAAACCAAAAACAGAAAAGGGGGAGTAGGGGTGAGGGTTAACACAGAAGAGATAATACCATATAAGTCAAATAATGCTGGAGATGGAGTATATTGTGTACAGAAAAGGATGGGGAGATGAGCAAGTGGATGAGGTAAGAGTAACACAAAATGAAGAAGGTCTGAGAAAATCTTCTCAGAAATCTGCTCGCTGGTAGACTCACTACAAAGCTTAGAGTTTGAAAGCAGGTACCTTGCAATACTAGATAATGAGAGACCTAGAAGCAATGGTGTGGGACACCTCCACCAGGAGAGTCTTTGGTCAGAAAGACTCCAGGGGCTTCCCAGTAAATATGGGCTCTCAACAGTCCCCTTCACTACTCACTGGAATGGACTGATAAGATACTCCCTGTAGAAATCACACATGCTAAAAATTCAAGTTGTAATTGCCCTAGAAGATTCCTTTCTGTTGGTTGGCTAAGCATGGTAGTAGATGGTGTCATAATGGCTAGTTTGAGATAAGGATCTCAGTGTCCCAACCTAGCTTTAAACTCTTCACCTGCAGTATAAACTTGCCAGGCAAGATATGCCTGTGATGGTTTGTATATGCTTGGACTAAGGAGTGGCACTATTTTAGGAGGTGTTGCCTTATTAGAGTAGGTGTGTCACCATGGGCATGGAGTTTAATACCCTAGTCCTAGCTGCCTGGAAGCCGGTATTCTGCTAGCTGCCTTCAGATGAAGATGTAGAACTCTCAGCTCAACCTGTACCATGTCTGCCTAGACACTGCCATGCTCCTGCCTCGATGATACTGGACTGAATTTCTGAACCTGTAAGACAGCCCCAACTGCAATCAGTTTTTATAAAAGTTGCCTTGGTCATGGTATCTGTTCACAGCAGTAAAACCCTAAATAAGACAATGCCTATTGGTACAATAAAGATATGGCTGTACTAGGGGTTACTCACTGCTCTCTAATTGAACTTGGGGCTTTTTCTATGAGAGAGAATTCATGTTTAATATTATAAATGTAATCCAAAATCTTGGACGGCAGATCAATTACATGTTTAAGGGGAGATGAAGTTGGCTGCTTAGATGATGACTTGGTACCAAACCATGCCCTAAATATGTATTTCACATGCACAAATAAACAGCTATGTGTCTTAAAAAGGGAAGCCTTTCTTTATAGTGAATAGAAAAACCCATGCTGCCAAGGTGGTTAAAAATATAGGGCAGTTGTAGGTGAAGCTCTAGACAAAATAATTATACTAGCTCCATAAGGCTCAGGAAACCGTGCAGAAGAGCTGATGGAAAGAACAGAGGTAAATAATGGAAAGAGAGAGGCTGAGATCTTCATGCAAAGAATGGCTGTGGTTACCACAAATTTATGACAGTTGTGTCTACTGCTGCAGTTTCTGTGGATGACTGGCCATCCTAGCAGTCATCTAGAAAATGGTATAGGACTCATGGGCCCTACTGCATACTGCTGATCTATTGGCACCCTACAGGTGCTGGGGTGGGGGTGGGGGTGGAGGAGACATAGGACCCAGTTTAATTTCCATAGGTAAACAGGCTTTGGCTGTTAGTTTCTAACTTGGAATCACACAGCCAACTAGCCTCTGTGACACTGAACAAAGCCCAAACGAGCAAATAGAGGAAAGCAGTCAGTAAAGGGAGAACGTTGGTGGAGAAAGGAGGTTAGGGAAGGTTAAAGGGAAATGGACTAGAATATACAATGCACATATATGGAATTGTAAAAGAACAAAGTTTATGAATAAAAACAATACTCTCTTAGAATAATCACACAGAGTTAGTGGTAACAGAAACCATGGGGTGTTCATTGTTGGCTTCCCTAGGAGATATCAAGAGTAGAAACATCAAAGATAAAGATAAATCTGTCTGAATAAAAAATAAGGCATCAACAAACTAACATCTAAAAATGCAATCAAATACATTACTATTTTCTCTGCACATTAATTAGACTTCCCTTTACCCTCTGGGATTTAGCGGGACTTAACGCTTTTATTGAAGTTTGCATCTGTTATTTTTATTTTGTTTCTTTTGCTTTTTTCTTGCTCTGTCTTTGTTTCTTTCATTTTCTTTTCTCATTATGTCTTTATTGTTAACCTACTTTCTACAAAATTTGTTAACTGATGAAAAATTTTTATAAAAGTAAAGTTAAGTCCATCCTTTGGATTCAGCTTCACAAATGCTCGCTTTAACTCTTTCAATGTGTGCTTTGTTCTTAATTCTAGGAAGGGGTGACGTGTCCTCATTTTGATCTTCCTTCTTCTTGAGTATCATGTGTTTAGTAAATTGTATCTTGGGTAGTCTAGGTTTCTGGGCTAATATCCACATATCAGTGAGTACATGTTATGTTCTTTTGTGAATGGGTTACTTCACTCAGGATGATGGCCTCCAGATCCATCCATTTGCCTAGGAATTTCATAGATTTATTGTTTTTAATAGCTGAGTAGTATTCCATTGTGTAAATATACCAAATTTTTTGTATCCATTCCTCTGTTGAGGGACATCTGGGTTCTTTCCAGTTTCTGGCTATTATGAATAAGGCTGCTATGAACATAGTGGAAAATGTGTCCTTGTTACCAGATGGAATATCTTCTGGATATATGCCCAGTAGAGGTATTGCAGGATCTTCTGGTAGTACTATGTCCAATTTTCTGAGGAACCGCCAGACTGATTTCCAGAGTGGTTGAACCAGCTTGCATTCCCACCAACAATGGAAGAGTGTTCCCCTTTCTCCACATCCAGCCAGAATCTGTTGTCACCTGAATTTTTGATCTTAGCCATTCTTACTGGTGTGAGGTGGAATCTCAGGGTTCTTTTGATCTGCATTTTCCTGATGATTAAGGATGTTGAGCATTTTTTCAAGTGCTTCTCAGCCATTCAGTATTCCTCAGTTGAGAATTCTTTGTTTAACTCTGTGCCCCACTTTTTAATGGGGATATTTGATTTTCTGGTGTCCACCTTCTTGAGTTCTTTATATATATTGGATATCAGTCCCCTATCTGATCCCAATGACTGCGGCTGCCAGGGATCCATCCCACAATCAGTCACCAAACATAGACACTATAGCATATGCCAGCAAGATGGTGCTGAAAGGGCCCGGATATAGCTGTCTCGGGGGAAAATATGCCAATGCCTGGCAAACATGGAGGTGGAAGCTCACAGTCAGTTATTAGATGGAACACAGGGTTCCCAAGGAAGAAGGAGCTAGAGAAAGTACCCAAGGAGCTGAAGGGGTCTTCAACCCTATAGGTGGAAGAATAACCATGAACTAACTAGTACCNAGAGAGAGAGAGAGAGAGAGAGAGAGAGAGAGAGAGAGATTGGGTCTGGCTTGAGCATTTGAAAGCCCACCCAGAATTACACATTTTGTTCAACAAGACCACACCTCCTCCAGGAAGCCATACTTCCTAATTGCTGTGAAGTAGTGATGCTCCCTGATGAGCAATCATTTAAATATATGAGCCTACAGAGGCCATTCTTACTCAAACCACCACTTTAGAAGAGTCAGAATCATTATGAAACCAGTAAGGAAAAATATTTGTTTTAATTGATTGTGCACTTAATTATGTATTGACCAGATACTGATCATGTTCACTGAAATTTGAAGAATATGACAGAGCCTGAGGCATGAGAACTACTTTACTTATGAGACTCCTGCGAAGCCTGGTATGGCTGTTCCCTGAGAGGTTCTACCAACACCTAACCAATAAAGATACAGATACCATAGTCAACCTTCAGACTGAGTCTTGGGACCCCATTGGAAGAGCTAGGGGAAGGACTGAAGAAGCTGAAGGGGATTGCAACCCCTTAAGAAGAACAATATCCACTAATGAGACCACCCAGCTCTCCCAGGGACTAAACCACCAACCAAAAAGTATACATAGAGGGAGCCAGGACTCCAGATACACATGTAACAGAGGATAGCCTTATCTGACATTCTTGGGAGAAGAGAGAGGCTTTGATGTCCCAGTGTAGGGGGATGTTGGAGGACTGAGGCAGGAGTGGTGAATGGGTGGAGGAAAACCTTCATAGAGGCAAAGGAGATGGGGCATGGGGGATGGGTAGGGAGGGGTAACTGGGAAGGGGGATATCATTTAAAATGTAAATTAATTAAATGATTAATACAGAAAAGAGACTCCTATGAACATCTCTGCACACAAATAGGAATGTTAAGTTAATGGTCCTGCAGTATGTTTGAGACTCAAAGTTGAGTATGACTGTAAGGCAGGAGAATTCTAGCCATGATAGACAATTAAAGATATAGGAAGAAAAGGATCTTCAGGAGTGATTCCCAGGGGGCCCATCTGAGCATATCACTGAGGTATTATGCTATGAGATGGAAAATACAAGAGGCTCTATCCAGAGTAAGTAAAAGATAAACTCAGGGCCAGGATGTCCAATTGCCCAGCTCATGGCTCAGCAGGGCAGAGATGTTCAGTGACACAGTTACTACTAGTCTGCCCCACAATAGACCAAAAGGCAGATCTTTACTAGAGAGACTGACACAGGAGTCAGCAACACACACACACACACACACACACACACACACACACACACACACACACACATACACACACAGACAGACAGACAGTTTAAAAATTATGCATGGACACTGCTTTTTGAGAGTTTTTCCTGAGCTTGGTTAGATTTGGGGATCCGATAAGTCTCAACATTAAGGCATATAGGCTATTTTGTGACTATTGTAAAATAAGGGTAGGTAAGAGTGGGGCATCAGACCAAAGCATAGGCTAGTCTGACAAAAACTAATCCACTTTTCTTGCTTTGTTCTTGTGGCCATTTCTAATGCACTCATAACTGTCCTTTGTTTATTTTTTTCTCCTGAAATTTCTTTGCTGTTGGGTCTGCTTATGGATAGAAATGAAGCTGACTATCAAGCTTCAGAGAACACAAGCAAAGAAGCTATATTCCCTTTCCGATGACCACTGCACCTCTGTTTCCTGTGATTGGTTTCAGTTAATAGTAATGAGATGGAGATGATATGAGCCATTCCTAGCCAGGGCTTTTGAGAAGTCTGTTTTTCCTCTACTGTTTTCTATGTACTCCCAACAATCAGCATTTGGTGGCAGATTAAACAGAGGCGTTTTCTTTAGACTCAATATGCAGAAGGGATCCCATTAGGTAGGAGCTTGCACTGTGGCTATTTGGCAAGATGAAATATAATTTATTATAGATGAGAAATAGTTTTGGTATACATTTTACAGAGCCCTGACTCATATAAATCAGCCTCTTCATTGAACTCATTTTAGGTGTTAAACTTCATTCTGACTTGTCTAACTATGTATCTTTTATCTAATACTTCTTAAGGAATAGCATCCAACTGTTTTTGTAAATTACCATCTGATAACTCATTCCGTATTCCACTCTAAGAAAGATGTCCCTGCCAATCACCTGGTCCTTCTTATGTTCAGCTCTGAAAGACTGCCTTAAGGTTGGTCACAGATTCTTGGAATAGATTTAATCCTAGAAGAAGTGGGTCAAATGGCTGTACTCACTCTAAGTTTGTACTGTTTTATATCTTTTTTTTTTTTTTCAGAATAAAAGTAAATGCTTAGCCCACTTTCTGGGAAGGAAGTCTAACTGATGCTCACTGACTTTTTTTCCCATTTGTATAGTATCTTTGAAACCTTCCATTTTTACACATTAAAACAGACCCATGTTACAATATACTATATGATCATGTTATTTAATATATGGTCACAGACATCTGTTGGTGCTCAACTCATTCCCTTATGTGAACTGAGTTTGTTGAAAGACAACTTCTATTTAAGAAAGTCAAGAATTTCATGGACACCCCTCAATTTATGCAACTTTTGTTTTCATGCTGTTTTCTAGATTTCCTTTGTTTCCCTTTGGTCCAGCTACACTCTTCCAGAGACTCTGAATGTCTAGCTACCTACCAATCATGTCCTTTTCCTACTAATAACTGTTTGGCTTCCTTGGGAAACTAACTAAGGAATAATCAACGTGTTAGGTCATGTGATGTCATCTCCTTTTTCTCTTTGAGGTTGACCATGTAAACAAAATTTTTGTCATAGACTTAGAATTCCCTGGACAATCAGTCCAGTAAGATTTCTACTCATGACCTAAACATAACTAATTATAACTACTATGAGGGATTTTGAAACAAAAACAGGGAAAGTATACCCTATACAGAGAGGTAGAGGAAGACAAGAAGGTAGAAGAGTAGGAGATGAAGAAATAAAGGCTTTAAGATCCCTAATATCATATCTAAATGTGAGTCCTGATCTAGTCAACCAATGGAGTTTTTCAGTATCATGTTAACAAATTCATTAATGTGGTATGTAACTATTTATAAAAATGTTGCTAACACTTCTGCTTTTGCTCAGGGCATTTTGTCAACTGAAAGGTTCCATTTCTCCTTACTTTGGAGTCTATGTTAAGAAAATAAATAAAAAAAATATGATCTTGTTTGCTACCAACAAACAAGTTATGTTCAGCCCACACCACTCTAACGAGTCATCTGCTGTGATGACATTTGCCTTTATTTAAAGGTTCTAGTTGAACTCAATAGATCCCTGTTATTATTTATTTATTTATTTATTTATTTATCCATCTAACCTGCTTTCCTTTTAGGAAAAGAATAAAACCCATTTCTGCATTCTGTAGATCATAGTCTTTCTAGTGATTTTAACAACTGCATCAATAGGAGGCTTCTGGTGGATATCAGAGATCTTTCATTTGAACATGACAGAAAATTAACATCTACCATGCTTATTAAGGAAGAATCTGTTCTCCTGTTAATTGGAGAATAGTGGGTGAAAACTTAAAATGAGATTTGTATCAGGGTTCCAATGGTGACTTGGTCACTCCTCTTTTGTACTCTTCAGCGTTCCCACACTCTTACTGTTACCATGTCACAAATGGTCTCAAGTAAGATACACAGCTGTGACCCTCCCTTTAGTTTAGCCATTAAATGTGGTGTTTCAAGGTAATTTTCACAGACCAGTCCAGAGGGAAACACCAGCCAGACTTGACTTGAGCCTGTCTGTGAAATAGTCACAGAGGTAAGAGCTATGGAGTTGCCCCATTGGCAGGACCTGCAGTAGTCCATATGGTTCCAGAGCTGTTGTACAAATGAGCAAATGATCTCCGCACTAGGTAGAGGCAGCCCTGCAGGTGAACAGCTTGGCAAGCAGATGGAGCCTCTATGAAAATTAGAAAAAAGGTGACCTTTCTCTGGGCATATACACACCATGCCAAGGTACACAGCTTGGGAGCAAAGCATGACTGCCTTTCAGGCGCCACTCTCTGTCTTGGCTAGATATCCTTGACTCAAACAAACAGCCTAAGAGAGTCTTGTACATTGGCCATTGTGGATCACATGATTGGCCTTATTGGAGGCCGAGAATGAGGGTAGGGGGCAGAAACAGTTAGTGCACAGTCACTATGACTTTAGACCTCAGGTCCAGATGTTCAAAGCAATGGAGTAGCTTCCCAAAGTGATAAAGAGACAACTAAAATGACAGATTATACGTTTTTACTTAGCCACCAAAATACACACTTCCAAAATCTGTAAGACTTTTAAAACCCGTAATAGAAATTAGAACATAGATATTATCTAGCAGTTTACTCCACAAAAATATAATTAAAGATGGTCTTTAAAATTGGATACACTTTTCTCTAACTTAAAGTTACTAGTTCAATTTATTATTAAATAATCTTGAATTATTTTTGCTTCATTTACACAGTGGGAGATTAACTATACATAACAGTCCATTCCTGCTTACTATTTCTTCTTAATTTAGAATAGTTCCAACTCATAGGGTGCACCCTGGTAAATTACTTAAAGACTACATTCTCAATAGTTTGTTAAAGAGAGCTCTGCTTCTCACTTAACCTATATACTTTAAAGTTTGGCACTCTAACAAAAGTTCCTTGTTATAATAGCTATTCTCATCTTCTGTATCAAGACAATAACAGCAATAATAATGATATTTGGTCAAGATCTGCCTGCCTATGTCTCCTGAGTGCTAAGATTAAAGGCATGTACCACCACACCCAGAATATGTGTAATTTTGACACTATTTTTAAAGTTCATTTCCTCTTTGGTTATATGATCTAGAAATTAAAGCACAAACTGAGTGAATGGGTAGTAAATTTTGTATTAATTTTATAAGTTAAATCCATATAATACATTAATAATACATATTGGAAGGACATTAATGTAATCAAGAAAACCTTTTTGAAAGAAGCTGTTGGTAGCAAACAAGATCATATTTTTTTTATTTATTTTCTGCAGCCATCACTAGAGGAATATAAAACAAACAACTAGGATTTCCCAATTATTTGTCTGCTATGGTGAGAGATATAGTTTGTGGATAAATTATAAAGTAATCAGCAAAGCTCTGTTCAATACCTGATTATAGGACATATTTTTATTCCCATCTTATTTCTGTAAAGTAAAATTTCAAGATTATTTTTTTGTTTACCTACTTAATTTCTAGAATTTGCAGTTCCAGTTTGTCCCTGTTGAAATTGGCTAAACAGAGTATCAGTTATAACTCCTATTTTCATGGTTGGGTTATAAATTCTTTTTGAATGAGTGATATATTAAAATAGAGTATGATCAAGTATTAACTACATCCATGATGATATTTTAACTCCCCCCACCTCTATTTTCCAATTAGGATTAAATTTTATTTTAGCCAATCCATTTTAAAGTATTGTTTTGTCTATCCTAAGCCATTTTATAAAATCATCTAATAGTATTTTTAGACATCCTACTAAGATGGCAGACTGGCTTTAAAATTTATGCTGTCTATTGACTGGAAGGTGCCCCTCACACCTCAGAAAATAAATAAAATTTACCAATTTAGAAAAACAAGGAATAATTGATCAGCTTGTGTGTGAGAGGTCAGGAGCAGCAGCTGGACAATAAAAATNTTCAAGAACTGAGGTACCACACTAAAAATTACAACAGAAAGACACCCCCAAATTTTCTGTATCCAAGCACTTAAGATGACTTTCTCAGCACCTGAAAACTGGAGTGACTGTACCCATTCTTTTTTCTTTATTTATGCCCTTTAAGATATATTTCAATGTGTTTATTTAACAGAAGATTAATTTTCAAACCCATATTTAGGTTCTGTGCTTTGGGCACAGTACAATTCCTATGCTAAGTAGAAACAGTGAGTATGTGGGACATTCCAGCTATATTTTTCTAAAGAAATAATCAAGACCTAAGAATTTCTACTTTTGACTCTTGGGGGTCATAACAAAAACGGGAGCAGATAGGGAGCAGAAGTGCATCTTTGTAGAGCATTAGTCTCATATGCTACTCAAAGATATGGGGAAAGGGACACAGAGTCAGACTGGTACAGGAAAATGTATAGGCTTGCTTATTAAATTAAAATATGATAATAAAATGTATGTATTTTTCTATATATTGTATTATCAAATGTTACTTGAAATTAAATGAGACACTATTTTTTTTTAAATTCAGGACAGCTTAATTGTGTACACACCCTACTTTCCAACCATTGTCTAGTGGTTAGATCCCAAAGAGTAACCTCAGAGAGTATGGTAACATCCCGTGGCTGTAGAAGATTGCCCTAACACAGGCTGAAAGTCAGAGTGGTTTGAAATTCATGTTGTTGGCCTGTCCTTTTAGAAGACAGAAGAACCATGAGACTTGAACATGGAATTATTGAAGTTTTCAGTTTTTTGAATAATTTTGAATGCCAAGATATTCGTCAGTTCAGTCCCCGAAAGGAACAGGCTTTAAAGCACCAGTATTTACTAACAAAGCTGAAAACATTTGCAATCGATTTTCTGTGGAGAAGTGTTTTCTCAGATGCCCGCAGCAGAGATAAGTAGGGCTCTGTTTCCCACAATACCTACTGTAAAGATGCTGACAAATCCTGATGTAGCATTTCCTAGGCATAAGCCATTCCCTCTTACCATTTTGTGAATTGGGAATTTTAAACTCAGATATTTCCTATTGTGTCAAGTATTTTTGCCTGGCACAAATAGAAACCCTCTTCCTACTGGGACTGTTTTAATTACCAGGCTAAGAGTTGCAGACCCGTGAATATGCAGACACTGTGTGCTGGCTCAGGCTCCTCTGCCATGTGTTCTAGACCTTAGTCTTGTTTTAGTAGATGCTGTATAAATATAGCAATTATACAGCAGTAGGCTCATTTATATAAAAGTGGAGCAAAAAATAAATTACTCATTTAAATGGACTCAAGGTTATTCTTCCTATATAGCAAAACTCAGTCTAGGATGTGGCAAAAATTTTTCACACATGCACACCAATTAGAAGATAAAAGCTTAGTGCCTTTAACAGAGACTAGAATAATATTCTTCCATCTCACAAAATAAATCATTTGGATCTAAGAGATGACAGAACTTCTCTATCTGAGTTTTCCACAGAGGGATGCCCCAAGGCTCTCCTTCTAGGGCAGACAGCTGTGTGTTTACTTCACAAGGAGAAGAGTGTGTGAGCCATGGCAGAGATTTGGGTTAGCTGAGCAATGGTAAAATAATTGCCTGATAATTTCAGTTTATAGCTGCCTGTCAGAGTTGTAAGGGATTTGCCACTTCATCAAATAGCAAAATAGTCAGCAATAAGTGTATTCTTCCTAGTTATTTGAACAATAGCTCTAATTATTCCACTTCTCTGGAAAAAAATACCTTGAGTACCAGCTCTCCAACAGTGTTCAAAATATTGTATTGTTGTTTCAGTTTGTTTTCTACTTATAACAAAAGACTGAATTCCTGTACCCATATTTTTGCATGAGTTAAATGAGGCTACCAGAAATTAGAAATATCTGGGTTTTTATTACTTTACATTTTCATCTGTCATGACAAGAGATAAGATGTGATTTCAGTATTGATTTAGCACTAACACAATATGTCTCTCTGTAGGATGGAGGCATATATTTTATACTGGAATTAACAGTATATGCAAAGAGTATCTTCTATATTTTTTTTCTAAAAAATGAGGCTATTTGCTTATTGACCTCCTCTGAAGTCTGTACAGAGCACTCTAATGACACACAGGTGAATTGTCAAACTCCTACCTCACATTGCTACTTCACATTGCTACCTCACATTGGAAAGATTTTCTATCTCTTTGTAGTTTATATTACATGTGATGTGTGACTGTAAAATTGCCATTGTGTGATCATGCAAGATTTACTGAACTTTAAATACGTGTCATGTACTCTGTGGCATATTGTATTATAGTAAAACAATTTGCAAACTAGAAGTCAAAGACCCATTTTACAGAAGGATCAGGAGATTGGAAAGTATAAATAATTTGTCAAGCACACACACAAAATATGATACAGATTGGACCATGCTCCCCAATTCTCAATCCATTGCTTTTATGATATTTCATTTCATTCAGCGAAGTCAAGTACTAACTTCATGAGTTATTTTGTTTAGTTAAGTGGCAATTTAGTTTGTGTCTTATACTCTCTACTCTTTCCTACATAGGAACAGTGGCTACAAAGAGCTATTATGTGCCTGCATGATTTAGACATACTCTAGGATTTAATGATAGAAACAATAAAAGGATAATAATGCTAATGTTTCCTCTGATGAATTCTGTTTTCCTGTATTACAACTCTAGAGCTGATGAACTGAATGTTGTTCCTTGTCAAACAAACATTAACCATTAATTCTATGTTTGTTCCTCATCTTGTCTTGCTGCAACCATTATCTGGGGGAATGACCAGACATTCTTCTTATCTGGGGACTTTATAATCCCAAGGTACCACACACAGTGAATATGAACATGAAGATTCAGTATTTACAAAATATAGCCAAAATATCATTTGATGAGTATTGGCACTACACTATAAAAATAAAATAAGTAAACATATATGTTCTTTACATCTATTTAGTTTTGTTTTGTTTCCAGGTAGATCATGAATGATCTAAATTCCACTCTTTCTTCAAATGAGGTTTAGAATTAAATCCCAATTTTTCAGCCATGTACACATAGGCAACATAAACAGATTCAGGAGGGTGTGTGTGTGTGTGTGTGTGTGTGTGTGTGTGTGTAACAATGCTGACTAAGGAAGAGGTCATGATTATAACAGAGAAGCAAAGGACACAGGAATGGTAGAGGAGAGAAAGATAGGCATCCTACACTTTAGTCCTGTGTGACTTTCTCAAAAGAATACAAAAATAAATTAAAAGCCCTCGTTGGTTTGTGGTGACATAGTCACACTATGGACTTATCAGTTCTGGTCTAAAAGATATTGTACATGATTTGTTGTTGTTGTTGTTGTGTCCTGTGTAATAGGGTACTCATCTGTAGCCAGAATTTTCTAGCAAAAAGAAAAAAATTAATAAAGGGGAAAGAATTCTCAAGTGACAGCCTACAAAGAACAGTATGAAGAAGAACAGGGTAAGAGGTTACAGGGTAAGAGGTTAAAGGGGTTGTTACTAAAAGTCCCAGTACTGCACGGGAGGCTCATTCAAGGCAATGGAGGATCCAACAGAGAGAGCTTAGGCTCTAAATGCTGAAAGAAGGTCGGCTTGAGAAGTCCCTACCTAACCTCCCATGCTAATCTAAGAAAGTGGAAACAGAAAATCAGTATGAGTGCCACATAAAATACTATTTGTAATTTCCTGGATCTGTTTTGGTTAATAATTGTTAGTGTACAGTTTATTTTACATTTTGGCTCAGTGAGAGCTGATTATTTATAAGGTCTTAGTTTAAAGAAAATCAAATCGTATTGTAATGCACATATATATATATATATATATATATATATATATATATATATATATATATATATATATATATATATATTTGATGCAACCCAATAGATACTTTTAATAAGAAGCCGGGTACCTAGATCAATAGATAGTAACTCGTTCACTACAGGAGGATAATTTAATTACTTCTTCCATGTCTCATATTAAAAGTGCTTTGAAAGTTGTTACTATTGATCACATACAATTAAGAGGCATTCAGGTTAACCTCATTTATTGTCATCGCATCTCTTATCAGGGAAAATACAGTTATCTTATGCCATTTACTGATGGAGAAGTTGAGGTTTTATGTGATGTTTCTGCTTGCTTTAGACAGTCTGACAAGCTAGAAGCATACATGGCTTGCACCAGGCTTTCTAGCTCCAGAATGTAGGGCATTCATACTCAAAAGCACAGTGCAATTTCTTGCGATTCTTATTTTGTACATAGAAAGAAGTGTTCTCAGCTTTTTTTTTTTTGATGTGCATAGAGTTCTGGGCAGAGTGCCAAGACTTTACTTTGTTTGTGACAGTGCCTCTTTTGTCTTTGTCAGGACAGCTTCTTTTTCTTCCTGAGCTATTGATGAGAGGGAACATTGTCTTTGGTTTTATAGATGGTGAGCACTGAATAAGATATTCTCAGGTATAGACTTGCGCTTTATCGCCAGAAGAAAATGACTGGAGCCACCAGAGTTGAGTATGTGAACGCTGCTTCAGATTCCTGTCCTCTGTCAAGTGGAGTAGTGATTTTTCAGTTTCTTTAGAATTTCCATAACTGTGGGCTATGAAAGTCACAATTTGAAAGCCATAAGTCAATGAAAGATTGCTGGACAGAAACTTTCTGAATGCATCGGGCTGTACTTTACTTGCTAACTCTGCTTCTTAATGCTGAATACTTCTAAAGAAAAGAATGCCTTGTGATAAAAAACAATTTATTTTAATCATATTAATGCCTTTTACACATATTCTAATTTTCCTAGTGAACATATAATTAGCATCTTAGATACCGAAACTATTTTAGTATAGAAATAATATTCACAGGGAGCAATCCATCCATCCATCCATCCATCCATCCATCCATCCATCCATCCATCCATCCATCAATGTGTCTGACTGGAAGTCAAGACCACATTCTCATACTGGACAATTCCTGTCTAACTGCTGCCTTTTCTGAAGCAAGGCACCTGCTTCAGATTTCACCTGTCAATACAATTATGACTTGGGGTCAACTCACCTTATAGCTGTGCTTTATCTCCCCACTACACACACATGGCCCTTCAGATTTCCCACAAACCAAGGAACTGGTCCTTGTTCATTCTGAGGAGTTTGTAGTTTCATAACTGATAGCCAAATAAGTCAGTAGGGCTTCTCATGTCAGCATAATTCTCCTTATAGCTGAGAAGAAAGAAATGTTAAAAGAATGATCTTTAATGTGAGTTTGACTTTCCTCTCAAAGTTTTATAAAACTTCATGTTTTAAAACCACCCAAAGTTTTCCACCAATTTTGGTTGTCTCTTATTGGCAGCTGTTCTCAGTTCTTTAACGAACCCTCTTGACTCTCTCTGTTCTACCATCGAGTGCTGCACATATATATCCTGCTCACACATTTTTCTATTTGCCTATTATCACTTACCTGTTAAAAAATCAACAAATCAGGAGACTATGGGTGACATTCTTCATTCAGTAGCTATTGTGTGCATTTAGCCAATTAGCTGGCATGGCTAAGCCTCAATTTATACACCTGGAGAATTGGTAAAATAATTTAGCAACTGTGTGAAGATTAAAAATGCTGTCAGCAAAGCTCTATGCTCTGGATGATTGGATTAGTGTCTTTCTTTCCTCCATCTTTGTTGGAGTGTTACAGTGTACTGCAGGCCATCATAATCTCCAGCATAGACCTTCTGGGAAAACTCATCTCGCTTTGACCTGCACCCTTCCACTGTGTCCCATTCATCAGTTCTGACTTAGAATCCTAGGGTCTTACCTATAATGAATAGAACCTAAAGGCAGCTTACTTGGCTCTGTACAATCTATCAGCTACCTTATACCTTGTGCTACTCAGCAAAAAATGGCCCTTCCCAATATATCCAGGTCATTTTGAATTACTTGCCATTTTACTACTTGTGGTTTAAAGAAAATAGGTACAAAGTTGATAATTATAGAGAACTGAAGAAAAACTGTAATTGTGGAATGAAAATGGAAAGAAATGGCCAAGATGAAAGAGCAGGTGAAACATGTACACACATAGGAAGAAACCCTTCTTAAATCTCCTAGATTGAGGGAGAATGGAGGTGTGTAAATGTCTTGTTAAGAAATGAGTTGGCAATTTCCAAATGAAGGAGCACATATGTCCTGTGTAACTTATGAAAATAAGTCCACAGAAGGGCATAATAGTGCATCTGTAGTCTCTACTATGTACCAGATTGAGACAAAAAAGACTACATCAGCGAACCAGTTTGGGATCATCTTTAGCAGCACAGTGCCATGCTGTCACTAAAGGTATTTTATAAAACAAGGAAGGAAGAAGAAAGAAAAGAAAGGCAGAAATCCACATTCGGGCACTACCATGTTTCAACGAAGTCAAAGAATCTCTAAAGCAGAAACAAATGCTGAAGTCATGGGAGATAAGTTTTAGAACATCTTCAGCAACCAAAAACTACATTCAATAATTAACAACTACATTCAATAACCAACAACTACACAGAAAGCAGAGGTATTGCCAAAGGCGGATACAGGAAGATAAAAGACTTCTAAGATTCATGATGGTAAAGTAGTGCTAAGTACATTATCAGTGTTGTTCAATCAGAGCACCATGGTTGCTGGGGAAGTGTTCTAAAGACTCGGGTATTTGAGGCTTATTTCCATAGTCTCTGGTACTTCTGTGAGGAAACAGAACCTTGCTAAAGGTCTATATGCCATAGAGCTTACTAAATATGATCAGAGACCTCCTGATCTGCTAGCCAAAATAAGCTTTTCCACTTCATCAGTTAAACTTGGCTATTTTATTTAACTTCTTTAGTCACAATGACAAAAAGCTGATTACCGCATAAAAATTCAGTCAGTGGTGGTGTTTAGTTAGTTCTCCTGTGTTGTTCCTTTCAGAATCTCCCTGCCTTTGCTGATACCATTGTGTTGGTTGGGTTCATTTTATCTATTCTTATTAGTCAAAAGTGTCATGGTGTCCATATGTTCATGTATTCATATCTACATGCCAGTGTTTAGAGTGGACAGTGAAAACTCTAACACTATCTCTAAATAGATGAGTAAGTTAATATAGAGTGGCAAGTCTCAAAATGGGTTGTTATTTTAAATATAAATTATAATAGTTACAGCCAGGTAATTGTCTTGGCTTTATCATCCTTCTGATGGTAATAGTAAACAACATTTCTTTTATTATAGTAAATAGTGAGAGAGGGACTTAAACATTCAACACTCTCTTGTCCTTCTTGGCCTGAGCTAAGTACAAAACCCTTCTTTTTGGCATAAACCCAAAGAAAGACAGGTCATACACAGTGTCAGTGTCCTAGTATCTATAGTGGATAACTTAAGCCTCACAGAATCACCCAGTTCAAGACAAATTCACCACACACATGTGGTTTTCTTGCTACCTCTCCATTTGTTTTAGCTAAGAATGTAGTTGAACATGGTAATGCATGTTTGAAATCCTCACACTCAATTTCCAGGCTAGTCTTAACTACACAGTGTGATTGCGTCATTTTGTCTTAAAAAATCTAATTCTAAATAGTATCTTTACGAGTCAGCGCATTTTTATGTTTGTCTTAGGATTTGGAAAGTATACTGTTTTATACTATGTAGGAGCTGTGGCAAATATGTTGCCTTTTAATTTACTCCTTCATAAAAGTTGAATGCATCCATTTCTATTCTACCTAGTGGTCCTAATTCATCAGGCTTATGAGTTGACCTTTCACAGAATTATATGTTCTAAGTAAGGTTGAGTACATGTAAGAAGCAATCTGAAAGATGCATTCTCTCCTTCATAGTTAACTTTTTTTTCCTTCAAATTCTGAAGGTTTGTTTTTTATAAAGTATATCTTGATGGAACCTTTCAAAACACTGACAGGAATCATTTTATAGCTGTCCCCTGAGGGGCTCTGCCAGAGCCTGACCAATACAGATGTGGATGCTTGTAACCATCCATTGTATTGAGCATGGGGACTGCAATGGAGGAGTTAGGGAAGGACTGAAGGAGTTGAAGGGGTTTACAACCCTATAGGAAGAACAACAATATCAAACAACCAGACCCATCAGAGCTCCCAGGGACTAAATCACCAACCAAGGAGTACACATGGAGGGACCCACGGTTTCAGCCACATATGTAGCAAAGGATGGTCTTGTCAGACATCAGTGAGAGGAGAAGCACTTGGTCCTGTGAAGGCTTGATGCCCCAGCACAGGGGAATGCTAGAGCTGTGAGGCTGGAGTGGGTGGTTGGGTGGGGGAGCACTCTCATAGAGTCAGGGGGTGGGAGAAATGGGATAGGGGGCTTGTGAAGAGAAAACCAGGAAGGGGGATAACATTTAAAATGTAAAAAGTAAAACAACCAATAAAAAAAGAGCAGTTTTAAGATTGTGTGTGTGTGTGTGTGTGTTTATATATATATGGTGATAAATTCCAGGCGATAATAAATTCCACTAAATCATCATCACTAAATATATATCAACAACCAAACCGAAATTTAATAGAAGTCTCCTGTAGCCCAACCCTACTCTCTTCTATTTAGTCTTCCCTGTTATAAATATCTTGAAATAATGGATATATTTTTTAGATCTGAGGAGTCAATACTTGGGCATTATTAAATCAGTCCCCAGTTTGCACTAGGGATAATTCTATGATGTACAATTCTATGGGATGTGCAAATGAATGGGCTTTATATATACAATAGTTTTAATCCTTTAACAATCCCATGTATTGCACCTTTTGATTCCCTTTTCATTTCTACTTTCTCAAATCTGTTGCTGCTTTCAATGTCTCTACAGTCCATACAAGAATTCACATAGTTGCAATCTTATTGTATCTGATTTTCCAGTCTTTTTCACTAAATCATAGATATATAAACTATAAAACTCAGCCCTCTTTTCATAGTTCTTTTCATAGATAAGCCAATCTTTTTCAGCACTAAATAATGTTCCACATTATTTACTAGAGGTATCAGATGTACTACAGGTATCAGATACATTCACCTACTGAATGACACTGTACTAGCTGTTTCCTTTGTTTTTATGACTAACAGTAATAAGCAATTTAAAAAAAAAAAGTAGACTTTACTGTGGCTTATATTTTGAGGGGATCATTTCATCCTGGCAACTGAGACTGGAAAGGACGGCATGGCAGAAATATCCAGAGATAGACTGATCACATTGTATCTATATTCAGGAAGCAGAGGTGAACAGACAGGCAGGCCCAGCTAAAAATATCAAGCTCTGCCCAGTTCCTATAGTTAGACTTTATGTTCTAAGCATTTCATAGCCTTTGCAGACAGTGATACAAACTGAAGACCAAGTATCCAAACCCAAAAGCTCTCAGGGGACAGTCACAGTCAAGCCTTACAGGCATTAACACATATGTGTAGCTTTTTCTTGTTTGCTGGGTTGGGAAATAATAGCTCCAAATTTGATACCATGGTATGCAGATTGTTCTACAAGAGAAAATACTTGATATCTGCAGATGTGGACTTTGGTTCTCTTCTGAGCCCATGATCTACCTACAACCCATATCCTCCAACCAAGAATACAATCACTCCCAATCTCCCCTGAAATAGCATTAATTAAGAAAAATCGAACATATAACAAAATGAAGTGCTTGAAAATCAAACATGATAGCTAATCAAAATCCAGAAGATATAGCGGTGTGTGTGTGTGTGTGTGTGTGTGTGTGTGTGTGTGTGTGTGTGTGTTGTGTGTGTGTGTGTTACGTGTGTATGTGTGTGTGTGTGCTTGCATGTGTGTTCACACACATGCATGTATCTGCAGGTCAGAGAACAACTTTAGCTATTTCATGACTTTTTCATTTAAGATGGATTGTTTGAGTTGAAGGATGAAATCTTCCCTTTCTTCCTCTAAGTTGCTTTTGGTCATTGTGTTTACGAGAACATCCCAAAGCAAAGTAGGATACAATAAAGTCTTGTCATTCTGAGGGTCTCTACGCAAACCTACAGGTTTCTACAGAGCCCTTAGAAGTGACCATCCCTTCTTGATGACTCCATGACAAGTCCAGAGACCCAGGTATGATTTTTATCCAATTAATTATCAGATAAATAAGTTGTTAGAGTTCAAGCTACTAAGTTAATAGTAATCACACAAGCAGCAATACACACCTTGAAGAGGATAGAGGATTTAAGACTTCATGTGAATTGCTGGGAAAAACAACTGAAGTATACTCCTGATTGGAGAGTGCTCCTGGTATGACTGGGATCAACTTGACTGGAGTGGAGGACCAGGATGATTTTAGGGGCAGGCCTACATGTCACTAGAGCTGATACCCCACAGTGCACACTGAATAGGAGGGGGATACCTCACCCTTGAAGCTGCAGTACCTCACAAGGGCAGCTGATGATAACAGCAATTTCACCACTTAACTACCTTGGATGCCAGTTCTGTGAAATTGCAACTTTTACCCATAATCACAGATCAACATATTTAAGACTATAAAAGACTATAAGTCTTTTCTTGTTTCAGGCCTCTGTCCTCATACAGTCTGTAACTCTCTTCTTAGAAACAAAACATAGTAATGGAAGGAAGCAAAGAGCCATCAGCAGCAGCTCTACTCATCAGAGTGGCAGACAATCTAAACTGCAGGGGCAGGTGGCATATTTACCTGAGTGTCTTCAAACAGGGACATTCTTATTTACCACCACCGTAAGTCTAAAAGATGATTCTCTATCTATTCAGCTAACATAAACATTTGAAATGTTACTTTCAGATTCAAGTAGTGAGTGGAACATATTGAGAGCTTAGATACTCTTTGTAAATAAGTCTTCTAAATCCCAGAAAAATGCAGAAAAATCTCTAGAACTTTTTGATTGCTTCTTTTTTCTTACTTGGGTTGTCTGACCAAACGTTGCCTGTGATTTCTTAATGATATTTATTGTTTGCTTACCCAGTGTGAGCCTGACAAAGAATCATACCGTGAATAAATGAGGTAAAGAGATTAATCTCATATATCAATGCTTGCCGATGGTGCGTGATCAATCTCTAACAGCGAAGGAATGGCAACCTTAGCCTTGTTCATTGTGTGGAGAGAGGATAGCAGAAACATGCTAATGGGAGGTTGTAGTTATACCATTATTTATGATAGATCATGCTGATCTTTAGGACGATTAGAAACACCATTATGTATTTCACGTCATTCATTTCATTTCTGTCAGAGTAGCCTGAGTACGTAAGGAATATATACCATCTCAGCATGCAATATGTATGGTACCTGAGCTGGTTAGAAATTGGAGCAGAGTGTCCTTAAGGAAGAGAATATTCTTAGCAGTAAGGATGTGATCATTCAGGGGAACACCTTTGCTAACTGTGCAGTGACATTGCAGTTGTAATTAAAACCACATATCACACTTGTAAGCAGGCATTACAAGCATGTATAAAACATCTATGTTTTGAAGTCTGTTTGACCTGGGCTTGAATTTCTTTTACCTTCTTTCCTCCTTCCATTCCTTCTGTCCTTCATTTTCTCCCTCCTTCAGTCGCTTCTCTGTTCCATTTCTTTATCTCTCACCCTTTCTCCAGTCATAATTTTTAATGTAATCCCCAGTGCGCTGACTCATTAAGAAGCCAAACCATATTAAGCAGTCAGTGTGTAATGCCCACTTGCAATAAATGTTTAACATAAATTGTTTAATATCTCTGAATTCTTAGTAGTGGGTTAGATATTGAAAATGACTAGACGAGAGGTCACTGTCAATTTTTTTCTGATACAGAATTCTTTGCTTGGAAATAAACATATCAAAACCCACGCCTTCCTGTGCCGATCATTCTGGAAAATGTAGAGTAAAGGTGAGGGAGAGAAAGACCCTACCTTCTGAGCATAAAGCTTAAACTTCTGAGATGGTCTCTTCTTCAATTTTCATTGATCTTAATGAAGGAAAGAAACCTGGAATGAAATGCATCTTTTCCTTCAAAATGAATACTATATATAGAGAAGCATCTGCTTCAATATTCCCAGCAGTGATTATAGGAGCTTTATTCCAGGATAGAGGTGTACAGTGGTTATCTTCTGTCCTTGACACAGTGAATCAGGCAGCTACTTATCAGAAAGCCCTTTCCTACTCGTAAAGTCATGTCCTCTGCCATCCATAAAAAATATCTTGGGTATTTTGGAGCCCATCTGCCTTCCTTACTTGGTTCAGAGCTCAGGTGGGGAAGATCAGTGATATTTATTATGCCACTGTGAATCCCATTAAATGGTAATTATTGTTTCATTGGGACTCTTGTAGAATATAATTTTTTAAAATGCCACTTGACCCTAATGACTACACATGCTGGCATCATAGATACAGGGCGGGGTCACAGGCCTCTTGTTCTCTGTGAGAGGGTCCATTGCAGAATCATCCTTTCTCCCCTAAAGGGGCCATGAAGGCAGTAAGGAGGCCACTTCTGTATGATTTTTCCTCTCATTTCCTTACTTAGAAATTAATGGCCTGGGTCCAAAGGAGTTGTCAAAGTTTCCTACTCATTTTCTTAATTACTCTTCTTAATGGAGTAATTGCACATTGGGTATGTAATCATTTTAAAATTTGCTGGAGTTTACTACACCCTGGTGAAGGAAGACATCTTCATTTTCAGATTATAAAACCACTAGGACCAAGAAAGTGGCATTCCTAACATTACACAGCAAACTTGTGAATTAGCTGGGGTGTATGCAAGCAGACTAAATTAGAGGTCACATGAGAGCTCTGTTCTAAGGGAAGCTGACCTGGAGACCATCAACTTGAAAATACGGGGAAGATATTTTTGTTGTGCTCATTATAATTGAATTTTTGAGGCCATTCACATGATAATTTGGCATTCTGGTTTAAAGCTCTGCCTTTCCAGGAGTCCCATCAATAGTCGTAGGGAGAAGAAAACCTCCAAAGGCATTAAAATTCAGTGTACCTGATATAAAACTTATAAGTATTTCTCCAGGTATTTATTATCACCTGATATGCCTATGCAGTAAAATCACCCTGCAATAAATTCGGAGAGACAATTTAGAGTTTGCCACTTATCAGAGAATGTTATTGTCGAAAATCCAATAACACCCACCTTAATTTTTAGACTTGATACTGAAATGGAAATAAACATCAAATTCATGCATATTGTTTGCTTCCTCTTTACCTTATTGGACGTTACTATGATGCTAGATGAGAAGTTATTTGCTGTTGGTGTATTTTTTTATGGTAGAAGTACAGTAATTTGAGTGATATAGCATCCCTGCCCCCAAAATCCAGCACCTAGAGACCTCATATTAGTGGTCCGTTTCAGCCATGGTGGGACCATTTGCAGCAAGGAATTAGTAGATACTATGCTGCAGAATGGCATTTCTTTGCTGATTAACTATACTTAAATAAATAATGGAGAACACATTTTAATAAGATTAAATTTAAAACTTTTTTCTTTTTTTTTAGTATTTTTTATTAGATATTTTCTTCATTTACATTTCAAATGCTAACCCAAAAGGTCCCTATACCCTCTCCCAGCCCTGCTCCCCTACCTACTCACTCCCACTTCTTGGCCCTGGCATTCCCCTGTACAAGAGCATATAAAGTTTGCTAGACCAAGTGGCCTCTCTTCCCAATGGTGGCAGACTAAGCCATCTTCTGCTACATATGCAGCTAGAGACACGCAAGTTCTGGGGATACTGATTATTTCATATTGTTGTTCCACCTATAGGGTTGCAGACCCCTTTAGCTCTTGGGTACTTTCTCTAGCTCCTACATTTGGGACCCTGTGTTCCATCCTATAGATGACTGTGAGCATCCACTTCTGTACTTGTCAGGCACTGAAAAAGCCTCACAGGAGTCAGCTATATCAGGGTCCTTTCAGCAAAATCTTGCACTTCTTGGCATCTATAATAGTGTCTGCATTTGGTGGCTGATTATGGAATGGACCACCAGGTGGGACAGTCTCTGGATGGTCCATCCTTTTGTCTTAGCTCCAAACTTTGTCTCTGCAATTCCTTCCATGTATATTTTATTCCCTATTCTAGGGAGGAATGAAATATCCACACTTTAGTCTTCCTTCTTGATTTTCTTGTGTTTTGGAAGTTGTATCTTGGGTATTCTAGGTTTCTGGGCTAATATCCACTTATCAGTGAGTACACATCAAATGACTTCTTTTGTGATTGGGTTACCTCACTCAGGATGATATCCTCCAGATACATTCATTTGCCCAAGAATTTCATAAATTCATTGTTTTTAATAGCTGAGTAGTACTCCACTGTGTAAATGTACCACATTTTCTGTACCCATTCCTCTGTTGAGGCACATCTGAGTTCTTTCCAGCTTCTGGCTATTATAAATAGTGCTGCTATGAACATAGTGGAGCATGTGTCCTTATTACCAGTTGGAACATCTTCTGGGTATATGCCCAAGAAAGGTATTCCTGGATCCACCATTAGTACTATGGCTAGCTTTCAGAGAAACCGCCAGACTGATTTCCAGAGTGGTTGTACAAGCTTGCAATCGCACCATAATAGAGTAGTGTTCCTTTTTCTACACATTCTTGCCAGCATGTGCTGTCACCTGAATTTTTGATCCTAGCCATTCTGACTGGTGTGAGGTAGAATCTCAGGGTTGTTTTGATTTGCATTTCCCTGATGATTAAGGATGTTGAACAGCCGGGCATGGTGGCACATGCCTTTAATCCCAGCACTCGGGAGGCAGAGGCAGGCAAATTTCTGAGTTTGAGGTCAGCCTGGTCTACAGAGTGAGTTCCTGGACAGCCAGGGCTATACAGAGAAACCCTGTCTCAAAAAACCACACACACACACACACAAAATGATGTTGAACAGTTTTTCAAGTGCTTCTCAGCCCTTCAGTATTTCTCAGTTGAGAATTCTTTGTTTAGCTCTGTATCCCAGTTTTAATGGGGTTATTTGAATTTCTGGAGTTCAGCTTATTGAGCTCTTTGTATATATTGGATATTAGTCCCCTATCAGATTTAGGGTTGGTACAAATTCTTTCCCAATCTGTTGGTGGCCTTTTTGTCTTATTGACAGTATCTTTTGCCCTACAGAAACTACAATTTCATGAGGTCCCATTTGTCAATTCTTTTTTTTTTTCCCAATTTTTATTAGATATTTTCTTGATTTACATTTCAAATGCTATCCCAAAAGTCCCCTAAACCCTCCTCCTGCTATCCTACCCATCCACTCCCACATCTTGGCCCTGGCGTTGCCTGTACTGGGGCATATAAAGTTTGCAAGACCAAGGGGCCTCTCTTCCCAATGATGGCCAAAAAGGCCATCTTCTGCTACATATGCAGCTAGAGACATGAGCTCTGGGAGTACTGGTTAGTTCATATTGTTCTTCCACCTATAGGGTTGGAGACCCCTTTAGCTCCTTGGGTACTTTCTCTAGCTCCTCCACTGGGAACCCTGTGTTCCATCCTATAGCTGACTGTGAGCATCCACTTCTGTGTTTGCGAGGCACTGGCATAGCCTCATGGGAGACAGCTATGATCTTACAGCACAGGCCATTGCTGTTCTGTTTAGAGATTTTTTCCACTGTGCCCATATCTTCAAGGGGTTTCCCCACTTTTCCTCTACAAATTTCAGTGTCTCTGGTTTTATGTGGAGTTCCTTAAACCACTTAGACTTGAGCTTTGTACAAGGAGATAAGAATGGATCAATTTGCATTCTTCTACATGATAACCACCAGTTGTACCAGAACCATTTGTTGTAAATGCTGTCTTTTTTTCCACTGGATGGTCTTAGCTCCCTTGTCAAAGATCAGGTGACCATAGGTGTGTGGGTTCATTTCTAGGTCTTCAATTCTATTTCATTGATCTACCTGTCTGTAGCTATACCAGTACCATGCAGTTGGCATAACTATTCCAACAGAGGTTCTTTAGTTGTTGAGTATAGTTTTTGCTTTCCTAGGTTTTTTTGTTATTCCAGATGAATTTGCAAATTACCCTTACTAACTCAGTTAAGAATTGAGTTGGAATTTTGATGGGGATTGCATTGAATCTGTAGATTGTTTCCCGCAGGATCGCCATTTTGATTATATTAATCCTGCCAATCCATGAGCATGGGAGATCTTTCCATCTTCTGAGATCTTCAATTTCTTTCTTCAGAGACTTAAAGTTCTTGTCATACAGATCTTTCACTTCCTTAGTTAGAGCCACACCAAGGAATTTTATATTGTTTGTGACTATTGTGAAGGGTGTTGTTTCCCTAATTTCTATTTCAGCCTGTTTATTGTTTGTGTAGAGAAAGGCCATTGATTTGTTTGAGTAAATTTTATATCCAGCTACTGCACTGAAGATGTTTATCTGGTTTAGGAGTTCTCTGGTGGAATTTTTAGGGTCACTTATATATACTATCATATCATCTGCAAATAGTGATAATTTGACTTTTTCCTTTCCAATTTGAATCCCGTTGATACTCTTTTGTTGTTGATTTGCTCTGGCTAGGACTTTAAGTCCTACATTGAATAGGTAAGGAGAAAGTGGGCAGCCTTGTCTAGGCCCTGATTTTAGTGGGATTGCTTCGAGTTTCTCCCCATTTAGTTTGATGTTGGCTACTGGTTTGCTGTATATTGCTTTTATTATGTTTAGGTATGGGCCTTGTTTTCCTGATCTTTCCAGGACTTTTAGCATGAGGGGTGTTGGATTTTGTCAAATGCTTTCTCAGCATCTCAGGAGATGATCATGTGGTTTTTTGTCTTTCTTTTGTTTTTATAGTGGATTTCATTGATGCTTTTCCGTATATTAAACCTTCCCTGCATCTCTAGGATGTAGTCTATTTAGTTATGATGGATGATCATTTTGATGTTTTCTTGGATTTGGTTTGTGAGGATTTTATTGAGTATTTTTGCATCAATAAGGGAAATTGGTCTGAAGTTCTCATTCTTTGTTGGACCTTTGTGTGGTTTAGATATCAGAGTAATTATGGCTTCTTAGAATGAATTGAGTAGAGTACCTTCTGTTTCCATTTTGTGGAATAGTTTGAGGAGATTTGGAATTAGGTCTTCTTTGAAGTTCTGATAGAACTCTGCACTAAACCCATCTGGTCCTGGACCTTTTTTGTTTAGGAGACTATTAATGACTGCTTCAATTTCCTTAGGGGAAATGGGACTGTTAAGATACTTAATCTGATCCTGATTTAACCTTGGTACCTGGTATCTGTCTAGGAAGTTGCTCATTTCATCCAGGTTTTCCAGTTTTGTTGAGTATATCCTTTTGTAGTAAGATCTGATGAGGTTTTGGATTTCCTCAGGATTTCTTGTGATGTCTACTTTGTCATTTCTGATTTTCTTAATTAGGATTCTGTCCCTGTGCCCTCTAGGTTGTCTGGCTAAGGGTTTATCTATCTTGCTGATTTTCTCAAAGAACTAGCTCCTGGTTTGGTTGATTCTTTGAATAGTTCTTTTTGTTTCCACTTGGTTGATTTCAGCTCTGAATTTGATTATTTTCTGCCATCTACTCCTCTTGGGTGAATTTGCTTCCTTTCATTCTAGAGCTCCTAGGTGTGCTGTCAGACTGCTAGTGTATGTTCTCTCTAGTTTCTTTTTAGAGGCACCGAGGGCTATGAGTTTTCCTCTTAATACTGCCTTCATTGTTTCCTATAAGTTTGGGTATGTTGTGGTTTCGTTTTCATTAAACTCTAAAAAGTTTTTAATTTCTTTCTTTATTTCTTTCTTGTCCAAGGAATCATTGAGTAGAGTGTTGTTCATTTTCCACGCGCATGCTGGCTTTCTATTATTTATGCTTTTAATGATATCAGCCTTAGTCCATGGTGATCTGATAGGATTCATGGGATAATTTCAATATTTTTGTATCTGTTGATGCCTGTTTTGTGACCAGTTTTGGAGGAGGCACCATGAGGTTCTGAGAAAAAGTTATATCCTTTTGTTTTAGGATAAAATGTTCTATAAATATCTGTTAAACCCATTTGTTTCATAACTTCTGTTAGTGTCCATGTTTCTCTGCTTAGTTTCTGTTTCCAGGATCTGTCCATTGGTGAGAGTGGGGTGTTGAAGTCTTCCACTATTATTGTATGAGGGGCAATGTGTGCTTTGAGCTTTACTAAAGTTTCTTTAATGAATGTGGCTGTCCCTGCATTTGGAGCATAGATATTTAGAATTGAGAGTTCATCTTGGTAGATTTTAACTTTGATGAGTATGAAGTGCCCCTTCTTGTCTTTTTTGATAACTTTGGATTGAATGTCAATTTTATTTGATATTAGAATGGCTACTTCAGCTTGTTTCTTCAAACCATTTGCTTGGAAAATTGTTTTCCAGCCTTTTACTCTGAGGTAGTGTCTGTCTTTATCCCTGATGTGGGTTTCCTGTAAGCAACAAAATGTTGGGTACTGTTTGTGTAGCCAGTCTGTTATTCTATGTCTTTTTACTGGGGACTTGAGTCTATTGATGTTAAGAGAAATCAAAGAAAAGTAATTGTTGCTTCCTGTCATTTTTGTTGTTAAAGTTGGGAATCTGTTTGTGGCTGTCTTCTTTTTGTTTTGTTAAAGAAGTACTTCCTTGCTTTTTCTAGGGTGTAGTTGCCATCTTTTTGTTGGTGTTTTCCCTTTATTATCCTTTGAAGGGCTGGATTCATGGAAAGATATTGTGTGAATTTGGTTTTGTCCTGGAATACTCTGGTTTCTCTATCTATGATAATTCAGAGTTTTGCTGGGTATAGTACCCTGGGCTGGCATTTGTGTTCTCTTAGTGTCTGTATAACATCTGTCCAGGATCTTCTGGCTTTCATAATCTCTGATGAGGAGTCTGGAATAATTCTAATAGGCCTGCCTTTATATGTTACTTGATCTTTTTTCCTTACTGCTTTTAATATTCTGTCTTTATTTAGTGCATTTGTTGTTCTGATTATTATGTGTTGGGAGGAATTTCTTTTCTAGTCCAATATATTTGGAGTTCTGTAGGCTTCTTGTATATTCATGGGCATCTCTTTCTTTAGGTATGGGAAGTTTTCTTCTATAATTTTGTTGAAGATATATTCTGGCCCTTTAAGTTGAAAATCTTCCTTCTCATCTACTCCTATTATCCTTAGGTTTGGTCTTCTTATTGTGTGCTGGAATTCTTGGATGTTTTGAGTTAGGATCTTTTTGCATTTTGCATTTTCTTTGATTGTTGTGTCTATGTTCCTTATGGAATCTTCTGCACCTAGATTCTCTCTTCCATCTCTTGTATTCTTTTGGTGATGCTGACATCTACGGTTCCTGATTTCTTTCCTAGGGTTGCTATCTCCAGAGGTGTCTCCCTTTGAGTTTTCTTCATTGTTTCTACTTCCATTTTTAGATCTTGGATGGTATTGTTCAATTCCATTGCCTGTTCGGTTGTGTTTTCCTGTAATTTTTAAGGGATTTTTTTTGTGTTTTTTTCTACCTGTTTAGCAGTGTTTGCATGTAGTTCTCTAAGGACTTCTGCTTGTTTAGCAGTGTTCTCCTGTAATTCCTTGAGGGACTTTTATGTTTCCTCTTTAAGAGCTTCTCCTTGTTTAGCAGTATTCTCCTATAATTCCTTGAGGGATTTTTGTACTTCTTCTTTAAGGGCTTCTACCTGTTTAGCAATGTTCTCCTGTATTTCTTTAAGTGAGTTATTAATGCTCTACTTAAAATCTTCTACCACCATCATGACATATGATTTAAATCCTAGTCTTGCTTTTTGGGTGTGTTGCGGTATCCAGGACTCATTGTGGTGGGCGTACTGGGTTCTGATGATGCCCAGTGTTCTTGGTTTCTGTTAGATTCTTACATTTGCCTTTTGCCATCTGGAAATCTCTGATGTTAATGTTCAAGCTGTCACTGGTTGGAGCTTGATCCTCCTGTGATTCTGTTAGCCTCTGTCAGCACTCCTGGGAGTCCAACTCTCACCTGAGGTCCAGTGGTCAGAGTACTCTCTGCAGGCAAGCTCTCCTCTTGCAGGGCAGGTGTCCAGCAGTATGGAGCTCTGATCCACCTCCTGAGTTCTGGGGTCAGAACCCTTGCTGTAGCCCGACTCTCCTCTGGCAAGGAATGTGCCCAGGGGTCTGGGTCTCAGCTCCACCTCCTGGCTGAGGATGAAGACCCGATGGTACCCTGATCAAGAAGCTGTTGCTTCTATTGTCCAGGTGCTCTCAGGTGATCAGGAGGTCCCAGGTGTGCTAGAGGTCCTGCATCAAGGAGAGTCCTCTGGTGCCCTAGATGCCCTCGGCTGGGTTCCCAAAGAAGATGGCAGGGCTGGCTCTGACCAGAATGGATCCCAGCTCTCGGTCAGGTTGGGCTCCCTTGTTTCTGTTCCTGCTAGCACAAGACCCTCCGAGATTCTTGAAGCTGATGCTGAGTTCCACTCACCAGTGATCCTGAGGTGATGCTGAGGTCCTGCAGCGTGGAGAGCACTCTGGAGCCCTTAGCAGCCTCCTTAAAATTTTTCTGTCCCATGTCTTACATTTTGCCCAGTAGCTCAAGCTAATTAAAGACAATATTCAAAAAATATTACTCAGTTCAGCAAAAAGTTGCTTATAGCAGAGTGGGTGGTTTACTCTTCAATATTTGACTTCATTATTCCTCTTTACTTTTATGTGTTAATGGAAACTTAAAGGCAGTCAACATTTCTGTTAAAAATACAAATTCAAACTGAAAATTTGTTATAGTTATAAGGGGTCAGCAAACTTCAGTGAAAGAATTCTGTGAGGGTCAATTCATGTGGCGCCAATATTATCTTCTTTATTTGATTATTTTTGAGTTGTGATTGCACTCTCTTCTAGTAGTAATTATTTTCTTTTTTTTTAAGATTTATTTTATTTATTATACGTAAGTACACTGTAGATGTCTTCAGACACTCCAGAAGAGGGAGCCAAATCGGATGGTTGTGAGCCACCATGTGGTTGCTGGGATTTGAACTTATCACCTTCGGAAGAGCAGTCGGGTGCTCTTACCCGCTAAGCCATCTCACCAGCCCCAATTATTTTCTATAATACAATATACACATATAGACACATACAGAGACATAACAGGTGAGATAAATAGGAATTGCACCCAGAAGTTATGACTTAGTTCTCAGTATCTGTAACTATCAAATAATATGGATTAAACAATTACCATTAATGAGTTACTACTGCAGAAGAGGTGACGAAGGAAGTTCAGAGGAAATGCTTAAGCTGGATAATCTGCACCCCCTGAGATACAAACTTGAAGAAGCACAGAGGAAGAGAATTCCATCTAGCCACCTAGGTAGAGTAGCACAGCCATTACTGGGACTTCTGCAACCAGCAGAAACTAGATGAGACAAGACACAGATTGTTCCTCCGACAATCTGCTCTGCTCTAACATCTACCCCAACCTGATAACTTGTTTGTTTGAGTGCTGGCTTGTGCTCCACCACCACTGTTGCTGAGGAGTAATTGTCCAGACCATGAGTCTTTGCTTCCCCAGCAAAGTTACTGAACTATTCCTGAGAGATTTTATCTTCTGCCACCTTCCATCCATCTGATCTCTTGCTCTAAATTGTTCTTTCCTACCACTGCCCGAATAGCTATTCTACTGCCATTTGTGACTGAGATTTTAGAGCATCTCAGATTATAGTCTGTGACTTGTGTTGTTTCTTTCTCTGCATTATTACTGTTCTTCATTAAGGCAGTGCCTTGGGATTTTGAAGGCCTCACCACCTCCTGAGACTGGATTGATTCACTGATTTTAGCTTGTTTACCTTCCCTATGACTCTATTGCACTGCTGTCAAGATTCACCTCTATAGCTTCTCAGTCTCTGTCTCAATACGCCCCAGCATTCTGGCTGTCGTGGTGATGTATGATTGAATTTAGTTTCTCCTGTGCTGTCTTGGATCACTTTATTGACCTTACTGATGAAAGAGCTGCCTGAGAATGGAGGTATTTTCAAATTTGATTAATATTCCCTGATATAAAATCTCAGTGTGCTAAAAACTTTACTGTCACCAAAGGAGGGGAAAAAACAATTTAGTACCACCAGGTCATATTTGTTAAGTACAATCAGTACTCTTGTGTTTGCAACTAGTTAGCAAAAATTAAAAATCAAACCCAAACCAGATTACCACCCCAGTTTCTCAGTGTCCCTTCAGCAATTAGCAGATTCATGTATATTATTAATTCATGTAGTATATATGAAGTAATTTTTGTGTGTCATCTGTACATGTGCTTACAAGTAAACCTTAAGACCATTAGAACAATGGTCCCCACTCCTTCTGGGAACATGGGACTGAATCTTAAAGATAGGAAGGTCTAAAAATTTTAGCAATAGAGAAGGTTTTCTGTAAGTGTAATTTTGGCAAATATTAATTCATATTCCAACACACAGTGAACTGAGCTGTTTTCTGGCAATGCTTGCCAATGTTATAACCTGCAAGTTGACTGCAGACTGGCTTCTGAATATGAAACTCATACTTCTGTCTCAATCATTTCCATACAATTCCAGCAATCATTTCTGGAACACCTCAGCTCAGATCAATCAGAGACTAGTGTTTCCTATTTTCATTCTGGTATCAAATTAGCATAATTTTATGATACTGTTTTAGAATGTTTGATTTTCAAAATTGTTACTTGATTGATGACTTTAGTTTCATAAAAAAAAAACAATAATTAAGATGTGAGTGGAAGAGCGGGTTGGTGGTGGCGCACACCTTTAATCCCAGCACTCAGGAGGCAGAGTCAGGCAGATTTCTGAGTTCGAGGCCAGCCTGTTCTACAAAGTGAGTTAGAGGACAGCCAGGGCTATACAGAGAAACCCTGTCTCAAAAAACAAAAAACAAACAAACAAACAAACAAAAAGATGTGAGTGGAAGATGGCAGCAGGGGATGGCACGCTGTTGTTGGTGCCCCCAAATGGTCTCCACTGCAGAGTACCATATTGCTGCAGCTACTGGAGGACACATACCTGCAGCAGGACTCCAACGCCAGCAGATGTAATATGGTCTGAACTTTCAGAGGAACCTTTTTGACCTCATGGAGATTTGCCAACCTACTTAACAATGTCAAGCTGGAGATGGTGCCTGTGTCCTGTAACTACATTAAGGGGCCTGAGAACATGAATGAAATTGCTGGATATTTTCTGTTCTAGCTAGACCCTTTGGGAACTTCTGGGGAAAGGCCAACCCAACCCCCAGACTGGAGATTGTTGGAAAGGATGCTGGAAGAACTGGCTACCAGGTCTGCTTTTAAATAGGTGCCTTAGCCATTTATTCCAGGATTTGAGACTTAACAAATGGTCAAGCTGCCTTTGCAGAACACACTTCAGACACTGGGCAGCAGAACTACCTTCACAGTTGCTGTAAAGCAGTGTGACACCATGGGCAGCAAACAGGAGTCCGTAGCAGTCCAGCCTGCTCTACTAGCCCCTTGCTTCCTTTGAAGTCTGAAGAGTTCAGTAGCAGACACCTGAATCATCAGGGTGATACAAGTACCTCGGGGTTCAGGGTGAACCAAAGCCAGCAAATACTCAGGGGAAGCAAAGCACAAAGGAGCCTGCCTCTGTCCTATTCCTTTCCTTCCATGGCAGGGGCCAGTGGGTGGGGACAGAAGGGTCCATCTTAGCCTAAGAAGTAAAACACTGGTGATAATCACAGCAGGAGCCTGAACCACTGCTTGACTGAGATCCTGGAGTGTGCCACCTGGGTCTGGAGGACCTGTTGCTGTCCTGGCCAGCAGAGGTACCTGGTGAGTTCTTTAAAGTGACCTCGGATGATATGAGGAGACACCTGGAGCACCTCAAGAGTAAGTGAGCAGAAATGCCTGGAAGAAGCCCTATTAGTGACCAAGGCCTTAATGACCAGGGAGGTTCAGATGAAAGAAAAACTGGAACACTATGGAAAGGTGGCCGTGTTCCCTGACTGACATTCTACAGGACTTCTTTCACTCATGAGACAGTGGGGGGACCTGTGAGACTCTTTTAGGAGCTAGCTGTTCATCACTCCTCCCAAAATGTTCCTGGATGACCACACACTGGCTCTCTTTTAGACAAATCTCTTCTGTGCTTCCCTGTGTGCTTTGGAACTGAAGAAGCAAGAGGTCTCTACCTGGAACCTGGGCTGCTAGAACACGCTGTCTCCCCACCCGATGCTGCTGTTCTGGTGGCCAGGTGTACGTCCCAGGCCACCAGGTCCCTACCACTTCTATCAGCCCTTGACCCTGTGTCCCTGGAGTCCAAGCCAATCACCAAGGAGGGGACACTGGGGCTGCCAAAGCCCTCCTATCATGTAAGAAGTAACCTGGGTGAAGTGCCAAGTTGCGGAAGACACCAACCTGCAAAAAGTGAAAGCTACCAGCGTGGAGAGGCCCATCTTCAGCTATAGGACAACCCCATAATCCCCAGAAGAATAAAGACTACCACCGCCACTGCCATCGCCACCGCTGCCATCACTGCCGCTGCCGCCGCCACTGCTGCCTCTGCCGCTGCCGCCGCCACCACCACCACCAACAACAACCACTACTACTAAAACTACTAGTACTACTTGAATTTAACTTGGGATCAGGACAGAAATTTCAACAATTCCTGAAATGACTTTACACAAATTCCTACTATTTTTTTACAATGTATAATATCATTATAGCATCAAAATATCAACAACAACAACAAAAACCCATTAAAGATGACTCATGGTGGTTGAATAAGATTGTCCATCATAAGCTCATGTATTTGTATACTTGGTTTCCAGTTGGGGGAACTCTTTGGGAAGGTTTAGAAGATGTGTTCTTGATACAGTAAGTAAGACACCGGGCCTGGCTTTGAGGGTTTACTGTCTCTCCCCAGTTTTAGAACTTTGCTTGCTACTCCAGCCACCACACCTCCTGCTTGCTGCCATGCCTTCCTGGGCTGATGTACTCTTACCCTTCTGAAATCATAAGCCAATGTAAGCTCTTTTTTTGTAAGTCACTATTGGCAGTGGTGTTTTATCACAACAGAAAATTAACTAATTCCATCCTCCTGCTGTAGCACACATCCCGCCCAGCTTCAATTCTTCACATAATACTCAATAAGCACATGCATCTCGTTAGTATGAAAATCTCATTTCATTCTTAATAAATTGTCATTTTTTTGCATAACAAAATATTTTAAAGTGATTTTTGTATGACTTATTGTCAACTATCTATCTATCATTCATATATATATATATATATATATATATATATATATATATATATATACACCTATATAAATGGAGGTCATATAATAATTTCTCTGTCACAAAGGGGTTATCATACAGTAGCTTAATGACTCTTTCTGAAATCACACAATGTCATCAATGGTCTAAGAGGGCTTTCCTCACCACATGGACATTTATATGGCTGCTCTTAACAATGCTTTAACGTTCCTGTGGATGTCTGCTGTTTATGAAAGTTCCTTCTCATTATGCCTCATCATTTAATCTCTCTGTAACCGCTTCTTCAGTTACTTCTAAATGAATGTGTTTAAGTTTTTCCTGCAGTAGAAAATATGTTCCTTTCAGTTGGTAGTTTGGCAATTTTCATTCTAAAGGCAAGAAAAGCAACACTTTAAGAAATTTACCATTTCCTGATTGTGTTTTTCAATTCACAGATCAGTTTGCAGTTAGATTTAATGATGTTTTCCCTTATGTTTCCTGTGATTTTGAACTCTGTGATTTCTAGAAAGTATTGTTCTGTTGTTTAGCATTTGTGTTTATAGTGTTCCCTTCCAGAACATGAAATTATCATTTTATCTTCATCTCTTGACTTTCTGCTGCATAATTTTAGCTCTATTACATTCTTTTCCAGGATGAGGTTAAGGGGGATATGAGCTTTGTAGTAGGACACTGTCATAGTAGAACTTATGCTTATAAACATCCTATTGTTTGAAGGATTTATGTACTGTCATTAATGAGAATAATGGGCAGGCATAACACTGCACAACTTGTGAAATGTGTATTGATACATATTAGTGTGCATATCATTATCTCTTTCTGTCTCTCTCTCTCTCTCTCTCTCTCTCTATATATATATATATATATATATATATATATATATATATATATATATATACTATTGGAGTTTTGGGAAATGGGTCTTCTTGCAATCAATGTAGTAATTTTGCAAATATATACTATATATCATATAGTATACATCATATATCCTATATCACATATCATATGTCATATATTATATGCTATGTATTCCATAGTATATATTACATATATGTGTCATCTATAGCATTTGTATGTTAAGAGATCTAGATCTGTATCTAGCGAGATCTGTTCAAACCTCATTACATTCAGAGCTGTGACCATCTTTATCATCCTAAGAATTTATTTCTTCTACTTTTTATTCCTTCTGCCATTTTGAGTCATCAAGTATTTTCAAATAATTGTCAAACTGATTTAATTCCATTGAGATTAGCTCACATTTTTCTAGTATTTTAGATATAAGTACATTAGCACTATTGGTGTTTTGGGAGGTATGTCTGTAATAAGTTTGCTAGTAATTCATGCTATACATATTGATTTGCTAATTCCTTTTTTACTGCTAAATGTATTCCAAGATTATGGATATACCGCAATTCATTTTTCCATGAACTTTTAGGTCATTTCTGATTTGGAGATATTATAAATAGTGTTGTTATAAAATTTGTACTTGGGCTGCAGAGGTAGCTTAGACATTTGAGGTAAGGCTCACAACCCAAAATAAATAAATAAATAAATAAATAAATAAATAAATAAAGAAAGAAAGAAAGAAAGAAAGAAAGAAAGAAAGTTTATATTTAGGTTCTAAGAAAATTTGCTTTCATTCCTTTCTGGAATACAGGTGTGAATGAGGTAGATGAGTCATTAATAGCTCTGTGTTTGGTAACATGATCATAATAATTCTATTAATGTTTTTAACTCCACTTTCCATTACTTTATGTGGACTCTGTTGCTACATTAGCAGCGTAGTGGTAGTGGAGAGCTTCGTCCTGGGCTTTATTATGTATTCCCTTGTGATGGTCAAGGTGGAATATTCTAGGCCTCTAATTATGTGATACCCATACAACTTTCATAAAGTGTCTATTTAAATCATTTGTCCATTGATAATTGAATTGTTTCAGATTGTTAAGCTATAGATACATTATATATGTACATATATTATATTATATAGTTTGTGACATAGACCCTCAAATATATATTATTAAATTACTTTTCAATTATCAGCCCCATTTTTTCATTTTCTTATGAGTGTCTTCCAGAGGAAAAATATACTTAAACTTATAAAATACACAATACCACCATTTTACTTTACAGATCAAACATTTTTGTTGCCATATTTAAGAAATCCTTTAAAAAAATAATCACAGATTCTTTTTTTGTATGTGAGCTTATTTCTGTGAGTGGTACAGATTTAGATTTCATAGTAAGCCCATGTTCCATTTTTAGAGCATGGCAAAGCTACTTCTTGGCCACTCAATTTCCTGCACTAACATTTTTCCAACTCAAGCTCGTCCTAGTTTGCTTTTCTTTTGCGATGATAAATACCACGACCAAAAACAAACTGGAGAGGAAAGAGCTTATTCATCTTACCTCCAGGCCACAGTCCACCACTGAGGAATATTAGGCTGGGAATTTCAGCAACAGTAGTGGCAGGAACCATGGAGAAAAACAGCTCACTGGCTAAGGATGCCACTGCCTAGCAGGCAATGAGTCCCCTACAACAACTAGCAATCAAAAGAAAGGTTCACAGACAGGCTGACAAGCAAGGCTGTTGGAGACAATGATTCAGTTGAGATTCCTCTTCTCAGAGCTAGCAAGTTGACAACCAGGATTAACTATTACTTGTCTCTGGAGTGTCAAAATGACACAGAAGCTTATCAATTGTTAAAGTATAACCTTTTCTTTCCCCATTATTTCATGATAATATCATAATACAATACTGGATAGTATTTATTGACAACTTTACACAAACTGAAAACATCTGGTAAGAGGGAATCAGCCAATTTAGAAGCTGAGGTAGGAATTTCATTTAAGCTTAGCCTAGGCAGCATCCTAAGACATTATGTTGGAAACATTTTTATTTAAATTGGTGAGAACCTTTCATTAGGTGATCTTTCTTTCTTTCTTTCTTTCTTTCTTTCTTTCTTTCTTTCTTTCTTTCTTTCTTTCTTTCTTTCCCTCTCTCTCTCTTTCTCTCTTTCTTTCTCTCTTTCTTCCTTTCTTCTTTTCACTGACTTGACTTTTTCTTCCAGAAGAAAAGAAACCTAAATTTTAATGTCATCAAGTTTTCTTATCAGTTCTTTGGTAGTATATCAAACCCAAGATTATATGTATTTTCTCCTTTGTATATTGTATGGTTCTATGCTAAAATTTAAGCTTCTACTCTATTTAGAGGTAATTTTTGTGAAGTTTATAAGGTCTATGTCAGTTATCAGCTCTCTTTTGTGTTTTGTAGATGTCAAGTTATTTTCAGACCCTTCTGTTGATGAAGCTGTCTTATCTCCATGGCACTGTTTACACATCTTTGTCAGAGCCTGCATCTGGGCTTTCTCTTCTAGTCAACTGATATGTCTGTTTATACTTGTACTTGAATCTTGCTTTCTGGGTTATAGTATGTTTTGATGTTTACTATTATTATTATAGACTCAGTGGGGCATATGTCTTTAGAAACAAATTCTCCTTTTAGTGCTACTTTAGATTAACTGTTTCATCACTTTCAAAAGAGCTACTTGGGAAAAAGAATTTGGATATGTCCAGAAGTATTTATGTCCACCATATTTATGATGTAAGCTTGGCATGTCCAGAAAAGTTCCTGCCTTTCATGCCAATCTTCTGAAGATGTGCTTGATCTATGATTTAAAACAAAGTATGCCAATAATATGTCTACCATTTTTTCTTCTTGAACTGTTTCCTAAAATTGAGGATTTTGGTGTGGTGGTTTGAACAAGCATGGAGCAAGTGTGATCATAGATTTAAATGGTTGGTAGTTATGGACTTGCACTACTTAATGTGGGTTAGGAGATGTGGTCCTTTTGCAGTATGGCCTTGTTGTAGGAAGTTTGCTACAAGGATTGGGCTTTGGGGTTTCAAATGCTTAAGTTAGACCCAGGCTCTCTTCCTGCTGCCTGCCACTTCAATGTAGAACTCTCAGCTACCTCCCCAGCACCAGATTTGCCTGCATTCCATGACACCTCACCTCATGGCAGTCATGAATTAAACCTCTGAATGCAAGTGAGCAAGCCTCAATGAAATCTTTTCTTTAATATAAGTTCATGTGGTAATTATGTCTTTTCATAGCAATAGAACACTGATTAAGACAGTCAGTAGTGCACACTTTATAATGAAAATGCTCAGGAAATTGTCTATCACTAAAGTAAATTCCTGTATCAATATGTATTGGTTACACGAATAAAGTTCTTAGGGTTTTTTTTTTTTTCTGAAGAATAAACATTTATTTTGAGATACCATAGTGTTTTCTTTACTTGAGTAAGACAATAGCCATTAACCATTATTTCAACTTCTGCTTTTCCTTGCTAACTTCATTTTTTGCCAAAATGAGGACATACTATGTTCAGTTATTCTATTTCAATATTCCAGCTTTGTTGATCCTAATTTTATGTAAGTTATCACAACTTTTAAGGTAAATTTTAAAAAGAGATTATTTCTGGACCTAATATGAAGGAATGTGGCTGTGGATTTAAGTAACCATGAATCAGATGTGCAGTTCTGGTAGTACATGAATTTCTAATAGTTAAAGAACATAACGCATTCACGAATCCTTGTATTTCCATAATATGTTGGTCAGTCATCAGTTTGTTAGACTATTGCTATTGTAGAGTAAGAAAAACCTCTTCCTTAGGATTCAGATATTGTTGCATTATTAGGTTGCATGAAGCTTGAGATCCATCAAAATTAACCATGTAATTCAAGAGTTTTATCTAGACCTCATGAAAATACTATGTTAACCATAGAAGCTGCTGGTAAATTCCTTCTGCAGGGGATCAATGATGGTTCAATATGAACTTTTTTATTGGTTTACAACTTTCTATTTTTTCACAATTATGAATATCTATTCAGTTAATGCTCAACAGTCCATGGGGTCTTGCATATGTGNAACCATGTAATTCAAGAGTTTTATCTAGACCTCATGAAAATACTATGTTAACCATAGAAGCTGCTGGTAAATTCCTTCTGCAGGGGATCAATGATGGTTCAATATGAACTTTTTTATTGGTTTACAACTTTCTATTTTTTCACAATTATGAATATCTATTCAGTTAATGCTCAACAGTCCATGGGGTCTTGCATATGTGCCTTTCTGTCACAACTTTAATGCACAGTATCATATTAAATTGTTTAAGTGTCTTTGCCTCAAAGTAAGTAATTTGCTAATTGATCTCTACAAAGGAGTTTTATGATATTAAAGTTAATCGATCGGGCTGGTGAGATGGCTCAGTGGGTAAGAGCACCCGACTGCTCTTCCGAAGGTGAGCAGCAACCACATGGTGGCTCACAACCATCTGTAACAAGATCTGGCTCCCTCTTCTGGAGTGTCTGAAGACAGCTACAGTGTACTTACATATAATAAATAAAAATAAATCTTTAAAAAAAATGTTAATCGATCAAAGTGGAAAGTGTTGTTGTGGAGACAAAACTGAGTTCTTTCTAGTCAGGAACGTGGAGTAGCTCCCCATACCTTTAGCATATTTTAAATTTATTTCACCAAGCTTTTTTTTGTACTCCTCCTAAGTATTTTGTCAGACTATGTTGGGTTTATAAGTGTGAAGATACATGTGGGGTTGTACTTGACCTTGTCATATGTCTTAGGGTTTCTATTCTTGTGATGAAACACCATGCCCAAAGCAATTTGGAGTGGCAAAGGGTTCATTTGGCTTACAATTCCATACCATAGTCATCACTAAAGGAAGTCAGGCAAGGAACTCAAGCTGGGCAGGAACCAGGACGCAGAAGCTGATGGGAGGGAGGCCATAGATGTGTGATTGCTTCTCATAGTTTTCTCAGTCTCCATTCTTACAGACCCTAGGACAATCAGCCCTGTGATGGAGCCAACTGCTATGGGCTGGTCCCTCCAGTACTAATCACTTATTAAGAAAATTCCTTCCTAGTTTGACTGTAACTCAATCTTATGGAGTCATTTTCTTAACTGAGGCTCCTTCCTCTCAAATGACTTGAGCTTGTGTCAAGTTGATATAAAATTCTCCATCACATAGTATTAGCCTTTACATCCTTTAAGTTCTGGAGCAGTTCCTTATTATTTGCAGGATTTTCTTTTGTTAATTTAGTTTTCTTCCTATACTATTATCCTTTCTATGGACAAAGTCATGCTCCTTTTATCTTTTCTACCCCTCCCTTCTTTCTGCTGTTTCACCCAGACATGCTATACATATTTTGTGTATGCTGAGAATTTTGTATGATGTCTGAATGCATTCTTGAAATACATTTTGTTTGCTCAAGTTTCTTGGAAATTGTTGATTTATTTAGTTATTTGTTCTTAGTGTGGAGGTTGTTTTGTGCACTGTCATGTAAAATTGGACCAGAACTTAGTCCTATGTGAACTTCCCCAACTGCTTGATTTTCTTTCAATTAGGATTTCCTCTCAGAGGATCATGAACAGTCCAGTCAAGCCTCTGTCACATGCCCTCTTCTCTGTACGTGGGTCTTCAGCACTGGTGTCATTTTAACTGGATAATTGAGTGTTGTGGGCTTTTTGCTGTGTATTGTACAATGTCTGGTAGCATCATTTGCCCATGTCTATTCGTTATATTTCTAAATACAACTCAGGGGGAAAAACTGACTCCCACTGACAGCCTCTACTCTAACATTCTAATGCAATCCTGCCTAGTAGTTTTTGGTGTATCCTCCCATAAAGGTTGAATAGACCTCTGAATGTATCTGCAGTGCCCTTTTCTGCACCCATTTCTTCATTTCCTTGTCCTATGGGTTCTAGCCAACTCTTTTATATGCCTGGGTCCCTGTTCTTTAGTCCCAATTTTGCAGAATAAGCAAATGTCTGTTCTGGGTTCATCCCTCCTGTGATACATTCTGGAAACTTGCAGTAGGAAAAGATGTGGATAAAATTAGGGCCAAGGTCATTTATTTTTATCCTTATGTATCACTCTTGATTCTTGTCTGCTATCCATTGAGTCAAAAATTTCTATTTGTTTCAGATAAGAAAATAAATGTAGTTTCTGTTGCTTAATATTATCAAAAATAGTTTGCTATGAATATAGTCATATAAACATGTTGTTATACTTGAGTAATGCGTAATGAGAGAGGAATGAGCTGAGGGAAAAGGGGAAATGGGGAACTAGATTCATTTTACATTGTTTCTCTGGTATCACCTTGGTTTTAAAATTTCTTCTCTTTACTGAGAGGAGAACATGTGGTGCTGGAGAATTTGTTTTGATCATGTGAACATCTATCTTATAAAAATATTTATCCAAAGAAAAGGACCTACAAACTTAAATCTTGAAATAAAACCCAAGAACTTGCATATTCTAACCTATTTCCTCAAGTAACTATGGTTTGTAACAGGACTTATCTTATGCTTAGCAATGAGATAATAGAAAATAAGAATTAGCAGAACTTGAGCAAGTGTTTGAAACCGATGTTCACTCTTTCCTTTCATATTGATAAACACATGTATGTTTTGTTTTCTTTGGAACTTCTAAGCCTTCTACGGCACGTTTTAGTCACTTACTACTTGTCTTTTTCTACTTATTATTGACAGTTTTCAAACTCCGCCCTTTGCTACCTGAGTTGGCATCCCTAGATAGTCTTTTTGCTTTTGACAAGCTCTAGGATGCTACTCTGTATTTGAAAATTAGATCAAGGTTTTCCAAGAAGGAACTACGTTTGATGCAACAACAAACTAATCTGTCTGCATTTGTAACTAGCAGTTAACCATCTTTTACTGCATGATTCACTGTGCTTGTATTTTAGCAGGGATTCTTGGCTGTTTACTATGCCCCAGGCACCATTTTGTGTAAGTGTCATAAAAATGTTTAGCAAACTTTGTCATGTTACTACATGATACTAATGTTTTGGAGGCATAGGGAGATTTTTGTAGCTTTGGAGATATCTCATCTAAATAGTTTTATTCTGCTTACTCTAGTGAATGAAAACGTGTGGGGAACCTAATTAAGTGAAGAACACTCACAGAGCGATACACAATGTTTTATCTTTGTAAAATAATGCAGAATGGCTTTCAAAAAAATTCTTCAATCCATTTTTTTTTTCTCTTGGAATTGAAAGAGCAGTTTTCAGAATGGACTAAACAATGTTAGAAATGGCAAAATTTTAAAATTTTCTTTTATAGGAACAAGCTAAGTACACATTGCACCTACATGCAATCTGTCACCCCAGCACAGCATTTTACAGAGAACAGGATGCACAGCTGTGTATCTATAACACAGTGCAGTTTCATCAACCCACACGGCACCTGGGAGCTTGTGGAGTGAGTGCAGTGGGCACAGCCTGAGTTGGCATACATACCCAGGTAAGTTTATTGCTTTAGACATGTTCCAAATTGCGATGCTTTTATTGGAACTAAAGAACAAGAAGATAAACCACTGGCAATCTTTGAAGTTCTGGATCTAATTGCCTTGTTCTTTTGCTTTTTATTAGTTTGGTGAGTTGTACATTGTACAACCTTTTGTGATCCTCTATACTCTTCATCTCTCAGCACATCTCAGAATCAACCTACCTTCCCTTCACATCCAACTTTGCATTATTGTATGTTGTTGTTGTTTGTTATTATTGCCGTCTTTCTTTTGCAAAATGACAGTTTGTGCTGCACAAATCTCTTTGGTTTTGTGGCTTTTTGCTGAAGTATGACTCACTTATCAAGGGCTAAATGTCTAGAGTAAAATGAACTTTCACTCTGTGCAGCTAAGCATTTCTAATTATCCAGGAAGAGGGTGGAATATTATATAAAATTTCCCTTCCTTTGCTGGAATTTAAAAAGATAAAGGCTAATATAGTTCTTATGCATGGTGTCACATCCACGGTGAGATCAGATGTGCAGTTGTCCTGCTGTGACCATAGGGCACTCTTTCCTGGTAGACATCTACTACACCTGGAATGTACAGTCTTTGAGACCCTTCTTTAGCTTCTAATCCTGGCCTGTCAAATAAGAGATTTTATATATATATATATATATATATATATATATATATATATATATATATATATAATGTTCCATTTATGGCCAAGAATTCTGCAGTAATTCATTTTTTGCACTTTGGCCAATTGAGGTTCTGTGATGGTTTGTATATTCTTTGACCAGGGATTGACAACATCTGGAGGTGTGGCCTTGTTGGAATCGGTGTGATCTGGTTGGAGTAGGTGTGTCACTGTGGGTGTGGGCTTAATACTCTCACCCTAGGTGCCTGGAAGTCAGTCTTCTACTAGCAGCCTTTGCATGAAGACATAGAACTCTCAGCTCTGCGTGTGCCATGCCTACCTGGATGCTGCCATGCTCCCACCTTGATGGTAATGGATTGAACCTCTGAACCTGTAAGCCAGCCCTAATTAAATGTTGTCTTCCTATAAGATTTGCCTTGGTTATGGTGTCTGTTCACAGCAGTAAAACCATGACTGATACAGAAGCTGGTACTGGGAGTGGCACTTGGGTGGCAGAGGCAGGCAGATTTCTGAGTTCGAGGACAGCCTGGTCTACAAAGTGAGTTCCAGGACAGCAGGGGCTACACAGAGAAACCCTGTTTTGAAAAAACCAAAAAAATAAAATCACCTACTACAAATACAACTACTACTCTGATGAAATTTTAGAAATAATTTTTCTATAAACATAACCACAGGTCATTATTGGTTAGTTTAACAGTGTCCATTTCACAGAATAATTTTCATTACAAGAACTTTGGCTAGAAAGATGATAGATCCTAGGAGAGAAACTGATAGTATTTTAACTTGTACTTTCTAATATTTCATGTTTTGTTTATTCAAGACACTAATTATCTTTGGCTGTCCTAGAACTCACTATGTAGAGCAGGCTGGATTTAAACTGAAGATATCAACCTGCCTCTGCCTTCTAAATGCTGAGATTAAAGACATACACCACTATATTTTCTTAGCAATTATTGTTTCAATCAAAATTTTAAAGAAATAATTTCAAATGATTTTTTTGCCTTCTATGAATATAGCTATTTTGATATTCCTTTATTAAATTTAAATTGGAAAGTTTGATTATATATGAAAGAAATATTTTGTTGTTGTTGGGTTTTTTTGTTTGTTTATTTGAAGTGCAGAAGATATGTAAACCCAGCTGTCTTCAAACTCATTGTGTAGCTGAATATAACCCTGAACACCTGATCTTCCTATCTCTAACTACCAATTCCAAGGGCTCCAAGCATGGGACACCACATCTGGAGAAACAAAAAAGCTTTTGTTTAATATCTACATAGATTTTGATCTTTAACTTTCCCATATCATTATATTATCACATTTATTTACCAGCTCAAATTGCCATTACCTCAAGTAGACATTATTGATATCTTTTCAATATTATTCTAATTTCTTCTGCCAGCTGCATCTTCTGCCAGACAATGCTGTTTTGGTTTTCTTTATATCGTTGTTCTTTAAGGATTCATCCATATACATATATCAAATATTACATATTATAATGTTATACATTATATGTTATATGGTACATGTTACATATTACACATTATGTAATATGCATTATTTTATATACTATATCACATATCACATTATATATTATATATTACATTATATATTATTACAGTATACATTATACATTATATAATTATATCATATATCATATATTGACTATATATTATGTATCATATATCATGTATCACGTATTATATATTACATATTTTACTATATAATGTATATTAATTAATAGTAGTGTGCATGTGTGTTTGACATATGTGCAGGTGCCCATAGCGGCCAGAAGAGAGTGTCAGACCCCTAGAGTGGGAGTTACAAATTTATTTGATGTCTCACTGAGTTCTGGGGCCTAGGAAATGGTTTTGACACTTGCTGTGTATGCAGATACTTTAAACATCAGGTGTGATAGATTGTCTTAGTTGGAGTTTCTATTCCTGCACAAAACATCATGACCAAGAAGCAAGTTGGGGAGGAAAGGGTTTATTCAGCTTATACTTCCATATTGCTGTTCATCACCAAAGGAAGTCAGGAAAGGAGCTCACACAGGGTAGGAACTTGGAGGCAGGAATGAATGCAGAAGCAGTGCAGGAATGCTGCCTACTGTCTTGCTTCCCCTGGCTTGCTCAGCTTGCTTTCTTATAGAACCCAAGACTATCAGCCCAGGGATACACCATACGCAATGGGCTAGGCCTCCTCCCTTGATAACTAATTGAGAAAATGCCTTACAGCTGGATCTCAGGGAGGCATTTCTTCAAGGGAGGCTCCTTTCTCTGTGACAACTCTAGATTGTGTCAAGTTGACACACAAAAAACAGCCAATACACAGATCCATTTTCTATACTAATTATTATACTAATTTACAAACTTCCAAAGACAGATGGTGCTGAAGATCATTGGGAAATATGAATCCTGGATTTTGTAGTTTAGGTATTAAACAAACCCAGAGTCTATATTCTTAATTAAGATGTTTTAAATAAACCCCAAACTTCAAAGTCATGATTCTTCTGCCCAGCCTTTTCAGTTCCTAGATGATAGGTGTACATCTTTAAACTTTGTTCCAAAAGCTCTTGTAGATCAGGCTAAAATTAGACACAAAATACACACATTTGCAGACACAACACAACCACCAACACAACACTGCACCCAGTTGAAATACTTCAAGGTAAGTTCATATATAGGAAGTGATAATACAAATATATTCTAGAATTTACTCTTTGACGTGCTTTGTATTTTATTTTATTTTATTTTACTTGTATCTTACTAAGTTTACATTTGGAGTTTCCAATAAAAGGTAACTGAAAGCTTTGTCTCTACCTCCAGTCGCTGTTGTGAGGTGGTGGACATAGGATCTAGGGCACAGTTGAAGAAAGATCACTAAGAGCCTGAATTTGAAGGGGCTTTTGGGACACCTCTCTGTCTCTGTCTGTCTCTGTCCCTCCCTCCCTCTCTCCCTCCTGTCCCATCTTCCCCCTCTTTCTCCCTCCCTCCCCTCCTTCTCTCTCTCTGTCTCCCTCTCTCTTCCACTCACTCACTTCCTACCCCTTCGCCCCCTCCCTCTCTGTCTTTTCTTTTCTCCCTTCCTCCCTCTGCCTCCCCACCCACTGTCACTCACTCACACACTCCCTGCCCCCTCTTCCCCCATCTCTCCCATCTCTCTCCTTTCCTCTTTCCTCCCTCCCTTCCTCCCCCATCTCCACTGTGCTTTGTAGCCCTAAGATGCAAGCAGCTTCCTCTTCCACCTGTTTTGACTCTCATGCTTTTCTACTCCTCCATAGTCCTTGCTGTACTGCAGAACTGTAGAAAGAGTAAGCAAAAACATTTTCCATGGGACTGTTCCTGCAGAGGAACTGGATATAGGTTACTAGCACTTAACTCTAAGGGAGGGGGTGGCAAAGGCTTAAAAACTCCTTCAAGCCTGGCGGTGGTGGCACACGCCTTTAATCCCAGCACTTGGGAGGCAGAGGCAGGCGGATTTCTGAGAGAGAGTTTACAGAAGTTCTGGGGGTGGGGTGGGGAGGTGGAGGTGAGCGGAGTGAGTGTGTACAGGGAATCTGACAGCTGGAGACAAAAGTCCCAATTTAAATCATTGTGACAACCTCAGGAACTCTTCAGTACAACAGGGTGCCAATATTGCACAAAGAACTACTTGAGAAATATCACAGGCCAAAGAAGACAATAAAATCTATAGCAACAAAAATGAAGGTTGAGAGGAATCTGCAAGTGTGAGATAGAGATGTCATTTTCCCCTGCGAATTATCTTGGCATTTCATGATCTTTTCATTTTTGTGGGAACAGAGGATACCAACACCTTGAACACTTAACACAAGATATTTCAAAGCTAATCACAAACTCCTCCACCCCCACCCCAAGGCATGTATATGTTTTTAGTAAGGGAGGATAAATACCATATGCAAATTCAATGTTTAAGATTCCTTAGTGTAGAAACCCAGATGGCTTGCCCTTTTTATATATGTATTCCTCCCTGCTGGATTAAGGAGAAATGGTTTAAAAAGAAAAGATGCAAAGGGGGAATTTGCCTGGACATAACCCCGTGCATTAGTGCGTGTCTACAATGCAAGCCTTCTGCAGGCAAAATGGAAGGTGTTTAGAGTACTGCTTTTACCCTCCACTTTTGTTCTGCTCCTTCCCATTCTGCCTGATCATTATCATCAAGCAGCTGTTACAGAGAGTGCCGGATTAACCCACAGAATTGAAATGCTCCCTCTTCAAGCGGAGATCTGAAGGGCGCACAAGGCAATATTAGGTTGTTACTTGAGCTCTTACAGGGAATGAGCGGTTCTGTGATAGCCTTTGATCAGTTTTTACCTGTTGTTCCTCTGAAGTGTTTTGTTCATTGTGATTAGATGAATCAAAGCACTGTCTGTCCCAGAGAGAGAATTGTCTAGATGCTTGCCAATTTTAAAACAGAGCAGTTTGTAAAGAAGTAGGAAAAAAAAAAACCAAAAAACTAGGAAGTGAACTAGATTTGTCCAGAGTGTCTTCTAGTGTTTGAGAGTCCTCTGTGGTGCACGTTGGAGCAGGCAGCTGCCAGTGGCCGCTGTGGACACATTGTGTGAGGAAGTGTTCCAGATGCAGAGACCTTTAGAGACAGAGTAACACAATCTTTGGATCAGTTTTAAGGAGGAGGAGAAACTACTCACAGTTTAAATGTTGGATATTTTATGAGGTTATTAGAAAAATGTAGCCTTTCCTACCATATTCTGGCATAGACTTCCCTTTCCAAGAATGATTTGATTTTATTCATTCACTTTTTTTGAAGCCATATGTATTATATATATATATATATATATATATATATATATATATATATATATATATATATGATAAAGTTTAAACCTTCAACATCTCTCCCCCTCTCAAACCACATATACAAGTGTGTCCTTTGCAGAGAGCACACACACAGGGCCTACTCTTAAACTTCTTACTTTGGGAGAGACAATAGAATGATGTCCAAAAGTATGCTAATATTGAGTAGTATCTGTGTGTATCTTCAGGATGCCTCCCCATCTCATATCTTACTGTAGTCAATTGATTCTGCCACTGAGTCCCTGAGTAAAGAGAGTTCATGAGAGAATGAACCAAGGGTACACTCCAGGCAATACTCAAGGACTGTATTATAGATAATCTTCCTGGTGCTTTTCTTGACTCTCTGTTTATATAAACAAGGTAAAGTGCTCAAGGTTCGGTGATTAGGGTTCCTATGTTGTCCATGAGCTAAACAAGCTTTGTGTCAATCAAAATAGATTCCTGGCTACCTTTTCCCCCTCTCCATTGAAATGAAAGAAAGAGAGAAAGAAATAAGGGTACTGGAGGGAGGGAGGGAAGGAGAGAGAGAGAGAGAGAGAGAGTGAGAGAGAGAGAGAGAGATTGATTTAAAAAGATAAACCTAGAAGCCAGACTTGAAAACAAACAAAATGGATGCTAAATATGATCTCATTCATTCACTCATTCACTCATTCATTGAAGTATAATTCTTAAGGAAAAATCAAATCTTCAGTTGCCTGCAGTCAGGAGTTTCACAGGAGTGGAAGGTAAAGTACAGTTACAATGATACCAAATAGAGATGAGATGAGTGTTAACTTTCTTGTCACTAGACTCTATTATATACAGGAATAAACCTGCCAAATTTGCCAGGCTCCACTCCAGTCTTAAATACATCACTTTATTGAAAATAATTTTTACTTTAATAAAACTAATTCAAAGGCTTAATCTACAAATAATGTATTGAAAGAATCCCTAAATATTAGAGACTGATTTTCTTGGCACTGTAGTCTCTGAATGAGAGATTTTTGTAATCTCATGGAAAAAATTTAAAGATCGATTTGGAGTATTTTGGTTAGAATTATTGTTGCAGTTTTAAATGCCACCTCCACTTAATACTTTTTCTGCTGGTATTTAAAATTGTTTAGCTTAATTTACTTCCAGTGTAACTTTCCTGGGAGGTGCATCTAGGCATTTATTTTGGTTGGAAGTAGTATTACTGCCTAAAATCAATAGTGGCGTTATTCAATAAGGAGTGAGACCTGAAGGAATAGAGAGGCCAATACCATATCAGAAGAAGTTAACTACTTACACCTGGCTTTAAAAAAAAACAAAAAGTCTGTTTTCAGTATTGTTTTGTCCTGACTTATTAGTAAATATCAATGTCTGCTTCATGGTTCTAGTGACTATGAAGGCTTTTAAGTCTATCACAAAAAGGCAGTTGTGTGTGTGTGTGTGTGTGTGTGTGTGTGTGTGTGTGTGTGTGTGTGTATTTGCATGTGCCAGTGCACATGAATTGAGCACCTGATCAGGTGCCATGCCCTAGAAGCTATCCATCAATTTTTCCAGACAGTGCCAACTGAGACCTGGGGCTCATGATGAGCCTAAGAAGACTGGCCCATGCTGACCAGAGTTTTCCTCTTTTTGCTTTTCAAGTGCTTGGGTTACAAGTAGTCACCACATACAGTTTTAATGTGGGTGCTGGAACAGTGTGGAAACTGTGGCTTATAGGAGGAAGTGGATCTCAAGGAGCATGCCTGTTATGGGTCTATCTTGCTACCAGTTTTTTATTGTCTGTCTCTGCTCACTGGCTGCTATGAGATGAAGAGCTTTCTTTCTTTCTTTCTTTCTTTCTTTCTTTCTTTCTTTCTTTCTTTCTTTCTTTCTTTCTTTCTCTCTTTCTCTCTTTCTCTCTTTCTTCCTTCTTTCCATCTTTCTCTTTATCTCTTCCTTCTTTCTTTCTTTCTTTCTTTCTTTCTCTCTTCCTTCCTTCCTCCCTTCCATTTTTCTTTCTTTTTCTTTTTCTCTTTCTTTCTTTCTTTCTTTTATCTATCTCTTTCTTTCTTTCTTTCTTTCTTTCTTTCTTTCTTTCTTTCTTTCTTTCTTTCTCCCTTCCTTCCTCCCTTCCATTTTCTTTCTCTTTCTTTCTTTCTTTCTTTCTTTCTCTCTCTCTCTCTCTCTTTCTTTCTTTCTTTCTTTCTTTCTTTCTTTCTTTCTTTTTTTCTTTCCCTTCCTTCCTTCCTTTTTCTTTCTTTTTTCTTTCCTTCTTGTCTTCTTTCTTTCTCTTCTTTCTTTCTTTCTTCCTTTCATTCATTTAGCTTTCTCTCACTTTCTTTCTTTCTTCTCTCTCCCTTCCTTCCTTCCTTCCTTCCTTCCTTCCTTCCTTCCTTCCTTCCTTCCTTTTTTCTTTCTTTTTTCTTTCCTTCTTGTCTTCTTTATTTCCTTTCTTTCTTTCTTTCTTTCTTTCTTTCTTTCTTCTTTCTCTATCTTTTTTCTTTATTTCTTTCATCTTTCTCTCTCTTCCTTCCTTCTTCCTTCCTTCCTTCCTTCCTTCCATTTTTCTCTTTCTTTCTTCTTTCTTTCTTTCTTTCTTTCTCTCCCTTCCTTCCTTCCTTCCATTTTTCTTTCTTTCTTTCTTTCTTTCTTTCTTTCTTTTTCTTTTATCTTTCTTTCTTTCTCTTCCTTCCTTTCATATTTCTTTCTTTTTCTCTTTCTTTCTTCCTTCCTTCCATTTTTCTCTTCTTTCTTTCTTTCTTCTTTCTTTCTTTCTTTCTTTCTTCTTTCTCTTTTTTCTTTATTTCTTTCATCTTTCTCTCTCTTCCTTCCTTCTTCCTTCCCTCCTTCCTTCCTTCCTTCCTTCCCTTCCTTCCTTCCTTCCTTCCTTCCTTCCTTCCTTCCTTCCATTTTTCTTTCTTTTTTCTTTCTTTTTCTTTCCTTCTTGTTTTCTTTCTTGTTTTCTTTCTTCTTTCTCTCTCTTCTCTTTCTTTCTTTCTTTCTTTCTTTCTTTCTTTCTTTCTTCTTCCCCATCTCTCTCCTTTCTTTCTTTTTTCTTTCTCTCTCTCTTTCTTTCTTTCTTTCTTTCTTTCTTTCTTTCTTTCTTTCTTTCTTTCTTTCTTTCTTCTCTCTCCCTCCCTCCATTCCTCCCTTCCTTCCTTCCTTCCTTCCTTCCTTTTTTCTTTCTTTTTTCTTTTCTTCTTGTCTTGTAATCCCAGATACATTGGAGATGTAGACAGGTTTGGAGTCTGCTTGAAATACAGGATTGGCTCAATGATACAATGGGCATCTTAATGAGACTCCCATTAAGTATACAGAAGTATACAAGCAAAGTTTACAGAAGATATAACTCAGGGGGAGAACAGTTGATAGCCTGAGTTAAGGTCCTGACTTCAATCTCCAGTATTCCCAAACAGTTTAGAAAAGCTACTATGTTGTTCGGGATTATGTTTCAACATGGACTTGGGATTCAGACTGTAGCAGCAGATAAAGTATAACCATCATGGACAGCTAGTATTTTGTTCAGCCTTTAAGTTTTGTTACTATTTTATTGTTGCTATTGTCATTGTTTTATCTTTTGTTTGAGAATTCTATTATTCCTTATCTTTTTGAGACATTTAAGGGACTTCCCAGGTGCTTTTATTACCGTGATCATTAAATAATCTAATATGCATAAAATCACGATGGATGACACCGTTTCTCTACTCAGTCCTTCTTATGGATAACTGGATAGATATGGAAGGAAGGTATCCTGGAATGGGATGCAGAAACTGGTCTGTGGTGTAAATACTGGTCTGTGCTGATCTATTTAAGTTATGTAAGGGCTCTGTTCATGCTGATTCTAAGCTGCTAGTTTCTTGAGAGCTCAGTGCTCAGAAGCCTAGCAGAAAAGCCAGGAAACTTCCAATTTAGAGAAAGACCCCAACCCCAAGTAAGAAAGGAGATAGCCTGGTAACTGCAGATAGCCAAAATCCCAGTCTAGCCTCTGCATGGTCATGGGCATGGCTGTAAATATTTAACACAAGTATAGCAACAATAGAAAGAAAAATGAGCATACTGGTGTGAGATATTTGTTTTTCAACCTTTCTGCTGTCTCAGCCTTTAAAAACTCTAATCCACAAACATAGAAACCTTAAAGGCACAGGATGCACATGGCATTTTTGTAACCAAGGACTGGAGCATGGGGTAGCAAAGGTAATCCTATGTCTCTCCTTTCTTTCCCTTTAAGCACCAGTAGCCATGGGAAATAAAAATGAATGTAGGAACATTTGGAATAATTCAAAATGCCCAGCACAGCTTGCTGCTTTTTCTCCAACATGCCAACACCTCACTCTTAAGCATTTTGAGGACATCTTTGAAACAATTAACTCTAATTTAATGTATTGCAGCTGTATGATGGGCTTGCTCCCCACCCTCTTAAAATGACTGGTTTCATTTTTCAATTCCTTTTACCCATTCATATTCTTTTTTAGCATTCATTACATTTGAGCACTACATGCGCTGGTGATAACAACAGAGAGAAGCAATTATTATTTTCTATTCATCCCAACACAAAACTTTGAAGGCGAGGATTGTTGCTGATGATCCCACATACAATGGGAAAAGTTGGATTCTATTCTATAGAGGCATAGAAATAGGAAGCAACAGTATTGCTAGTTTAGCAAAACATGCTCAGATGACATTTTCCATGGCATTCAGCAGAGAAAGAGGGAGAAATTGGTGCTGAATTTTGTAAGAAAAGGGACAATACTATTTTTAGAACTCTCAGTCCCTCATTGATTGCTTCTGTTCATGAGATTCAGATATTACTTGATGATTTCAGCAGTTATGATTCACTGTTTTTTCTTTGAAAATGACATCATGGTTACCTGATTGTAATTAATGAAGCAGCAAAGCAGCTTGTGGACATAAGGCTGGATGGAATCGTGTGGACATGAAACCATGCTGCTTCTCCTATGTATATATGATACCTTTGTCTGGAGCACACAGGCTCCAGGAAGCTGTTACCTGGGTAATCTGTTTCTGATTAAATTTACTAGGTAAACAGTGCTTCATCAAAGAGGGAAGTTGGAAAGTAGGGGGTCAAGAGAATTGTGCATATCTCTTTGGTTTCCTAATGTTCTAGCAGAAAGAGGAATAAGAAACTTTATTTTAAAAATCGATTCTTTCTGAATTTCATATTTTTTTATCAGATTCTTCCCTATCTTCCTACTACTTCCAGATGCCCTCCCTACCCACTCAAATTCATGTCATACTCTCTCCCTCTCTTCTCCCACCTAACTTCTTTGGAAATGAAAACCCGAAGCCTCCCTTGTGTGGCTAATCTACAAGGATGACAGAATTGAAAGAAAGAAGGTTGGAAAATTATACACTGGCAAATTATATTCTCATTTTGACGCACACTTTGAAAGATAAAAATAATATGCTAAAACACATGTATTGTATCCAAATATCCAATTGTGGTGAAAATTTATATGAATAATTAGTATAAGACAGGGAAATCACTACAAGGACACATGGTTGAACAGGCAACTGAAAACAAAGAATAGAGTGCTACATAATTACAGAGATGGATTCCAGGAGTTAATTGTACCTACATTTTGTACTTCTTTTCACACTGATCGGAGATGGTAAACATTTTGACTATCATGAAGGTAACTGAAACAATGTCAGCAAGCCTGTTGATCTAATTGCTGAAGTAACAAAGAGGCAACAGGATAGGTCATTCTAAAATATGCACAGATGATTGTGAGTCAAAGACAGTTTGGAAAAAGCAGATACAAGACAGTCTCTTACTTCCTCTATTTGCTTAGGGTGTCTTCTTCTTCTTCTTCTTCTTCTTCTTCTTCTTCTTCTTCTTCTTCTTCTTCTTCTTCTTCTTCTTCTTCTTCTTCTTCTTCTTCTTCTCCTTCTCCTCCTTCTCCTTCTCCTTCTCCTTCTCCTTCTCCTTCTCCTTCTCCTTCTCCTTCTCCTTCTCCTTCTCCTTCTCCTTCTCCTTCTCCTTCTCCTTCTCCTTCTCCTTCTCCTTCTCCTTCTCCTTCTCCTTCTTCTTCTTCTTCTTCTTCTTCTTCTTCTTCTTCTTCCATGAGAGGCAGAAATTAATCTCTGGGAACAGCTATACACTCTTAAGAACCCAGGCCAAGCATGAGATGTGTCTCTGTAGCAAGCTGCTCTAGCTATTCTTCATATATCACTAATTATACTATATTTTATAATACTGCATTTGTGTGGTACCCCTTCCCCACCAGCATAGCTGGTGCAATGACCAGTGCCTTGAGCAGCCGCACCCAGGGGGCATCCATTGTCTAATTAATTAGGCTTGACAGCCCAGTGACACCTGCAGTCTGTTTTTCCTGGTCTCCCAGGTCCCCCGGCTCTGCCTAGCTTACCAGCAGCCCACCTACGACCAGCCCACCTGCACAACCTGTGAGATGTCACCATACTTCAGGGTTCCCGCCAAACTCCAGAACACCTGCACAGAAGACTGGGGGCGGGGCCTTCCCTTCCTTTATCCCAAAATGCTTGTCCACCATTAAACAGTGTTTCTAAGCAGATGCAACCATGTAGCCTTGGAGATCTTCTTTCTTCCCCCACTCCCTTAGTCTCATTTCAGCTTCGGGCCAATCCTCCAGGAACCCCGTCCACTGCGGGCAGTGGACCCCAACACATTTGGAAGCTTCTAGACCTTCAGTCCTTTGTCTTGGTTTGTCTGTGACAATTTCAAAGCCATTTATTTGATAATGTGTAACAAAACTGTAATAATTTCTTTAGTTATTGGTCAATAAGCATTTCCATAGATATGTTAATATAAAATTACTTTTTTCTTTAATAATATTTCTCTGGTCCATCTTATTTATATACCACCCCTTTATTGAAAAGAATAAAACTAGGTAGAATAAAGTAAAAATATTTTCTTACTTACACAATTGTAACAATATAATACTTAGAGTTAATAATAGAAAACATCCTGTCCTTTTTGGAATAAGTAGGGTTAGATTCTTCTAAGTATAACAGCATTGTTCAATTTTCAAGATCCACTTAGCATTATCCTATAAATCAGTGATACATTTACTTATATTCATGAAAGTTCTTTCTCTCTTGCAGTCATGTGCAGATCAATTTTCCTGAGTCACTCTGATGGAGCAATTTGATTGCATCTTAAGAGGTTAAAACTCCTCGGGCAACATATGCTGATTTATTGGTTTCACAATGGAAATGAAAAACCTTAGTGCATGATCAGCAGAACAAAGGAACAGAAATCAAGTGACCCTTAGGACTCCCATGAGATTCTGTATTAGGATGGCCTGATCTCAAACTCAAACATGGGATCAACTCCTGGGCAAACTCTAATGCTCTAAGTTGCAAACATCATGCTGGTTTGAGAAGAAAATGAAGGAAGGGTGTTCTCTGCTCTGCTATGAAGCTATGTGGAATAAACTTAGGAAATATAATAAATGATACAGTGACATTAGACTATACAAATGGTTTCATTGGGGCCAAAGTTTAGCTTCATTTCTTGTTTGTTTGTTTGTTTTGTTTGGTTGGTTGTTTTTTTTTTGTATTTTTTGAGACAGGGTTTCTCTGTGTAGTCTTGGCTGTCCTGAAACTCACTCTCTAGACCAGGCTGGCCTTGACCTCAGAGATCCGCCTGCCTCTGCCTCCGAAGTGCTGGGATTAAAGGCGTGCTCCATCACATCCGGCATAGCTTCATTTCTTTTAATGCTGTAAATTTTGTAGTTCTGCTTGTGCATATTACTCATAAAAAGCCCACCTGTATTGCTGTTAACTGTGGTTACTGTGCACTCTCAAAGTTCCTTTATAGTCTTTCATTTACTGCTCTCTCTGTTCCCCATCTTGCTATCTATACGATTGCTGTTTACCATTGAGAAAAGTCTTAGTGGTTTTGTATATTTTAAATTATACCTCTAGATTATTCTCTCTGTATGTAACTATTATCTCGAATGTTTGTAATATTGCAATTGACTCAATATTGTTTCTATAAAGTAAAACATAATAAGATAAACAAATCATCAGGTCTGGATAAGGCAACCCAAAAGATGGAAAAGACCTCAAGGACAGACACAAGAATGAAAGACCCACTCATTCACACCCTCAGAATTTTCCTAAAAATACTAAGCTTAAAGCTGTAATAGATACACAGAAGACTTGATGCAGATGGATACAGGATCTGTTACTGCTGCTTCGGCTTCTGAGTTGATATGAGCCTAGTTCAGTTGATTCAGAGGGTCCTTTTCTTCTTATGTCTACTCTCACCTATGGCTCGTACACTTCTTATGCCTCCTCTTCAATGGGCTTTCCTGAGCTTTGAAGGGAGGAATTAGGCAAAGACAACCTATTTAGATATGAGTGTACCAAGGTCTCTCAATCTTGGAAAAATGTCTGGCTGTTAGTTTCCATATTTCTGTATCTCTTCCCATTTGCTGTCCTACTCTGGGCTATCAGTCTCTGATTTTTAGTCACCCAAGTCGTTTCAGTTATGCTCTCTATCTTGTGGAGTAGGCCTTAAGTCAAATCACACTTTGGTTTGTGACTCCAACAAGGTCTAGGGAGCCATTGCCCTACATATATCTTGCAGGCAGGAAAGATTTTTGGTCAAAGGTTTTGTGGCTGGTTAGTGTTTATGGTTCACTTTGGGCGGCCAGAAGAGGACCTTTCCTTACCAAAGACACTAGAGCATAAGAATTCATGTTTCATTTAAGCAACAGCTCGGCTTTTCCATGTTCAGTGAGTGGGTGTTGTTCTTTTCAGTGGGGCTCCAATGTCAGCATGTGAATAGTAGCCCATTGTCATACGAATAGCCTGGGTTGTTTGGGGATTTTCCTGAGACCCCTTTAGCCAACAACTCAGTTAAATGCAATATGGTATTTCCTCAGAAAGTTGGGAACTTACCTACCTCAAAATCCACCTATATCACTCTTGAGCATAAATCTAAAAGATTCTCGATCCTACCACATGGACATTTGCTCAAGCATGTTTTTTGTGCCCTATTCAAAATATGCTGAAATTGGAAACAACCTAATGTTCCTCAACAGAGAATGGAAATGTGGGACATCTACACAATGGAATATTACTTAGCTGTTAGTCAAAATGACATTATAAAATTGGCAGGCAAGTGTATGGAAGTAGAAAAAAAAATCTTGATTGAGGTAACCCCTACCCAGAAAGATAAATATGGTATGTCTTCTCTTATATGTTAATATTATCCTTTAAATAAATGGGAGGAGGAAAATTAGGGCTGAGGAAAAAAGTGTGTGGAGAGACCACATTTGAAATTAGAGGGCATTTGAGGGATAAAATGGAAGTCTAGTGCAGAGGAATTTTCTAAAACATATGAAAGTGATCCTAATGAGGTCTTCTAATTGTGGGGAATAAGGTGTCCCTACTGACTATCTCTTGACACCAAACAAGGCTTTCTGTACTGGGACAGGATTGAATCAATAGTTTGTTTGTTTGTGTGTTTGTTTGTTGTTTGTTTGTGTTTTTAAGAATATTTGAAATGACCTTAAACTAGAAAATGCATCAAATCTGCTTACTTGGCTGTTCAGTAAAGAGTTAGATGCAATTCATATCTTCAAGAATCCCCTGCTATGATGATATTTCTATGGGTTCCTCTATTCTTTTTATTTTATGGCAATATTCTTTTCCTGGCATCAATAGAATACTTGTGCCTAGTTGTTAGACTGGATTTAAATGCCATCTCTGGTCCTTTAGGAAGTGTTCCATCTTCATTGACTTGAATGCCTTTCAGAAAGCATTCACTATTGTGTTGTGTGCATGCGGTATGGAACAATTGATTTTTTTCTTTTAATTATTTTATTCAGTACAATAAATGTGATAGATTGGTGGACCATTGAAAATGTTTGTCTAGAAAATGAAAAAAAACTAGCACACACAGATCATGCAGAAGGAAACATGACAGAAAACAGCACCCTGCTCCTAATTAGTTTGGACTTTGGTCTCTGTTCTTGAGATTTCAAAGGAAATACACAGTAAGAACCGTGTTCAAGTAAAACTGTTGACAAATTCTTTATGCTTATTCTGAAAGTAAAATTCTTTGTGTAGAAAACCAATTCACTCCAAATTATACCAGGACACATACTACTTAGTATACAGAGAATTATATGAATATAATGCATAAAAAGCTGAATGTCATTTTCTCTGTGTGAAAACTATGCCATCTAAAATTTTTTTATAAGTACATTGAAAACTTCCTTTTAGCCAATGATTTCTAGCCATAGTTCTGTAGCATAAAGATATTGATGGAGCACCCCAAGTAAAAAACAATTATAGTTATACATAATCGATAGATATGCTTTGTTATTTTGCAGTTAAAATCCTCCTTGTAGTTCTTTAAGGAATTGAAGGACCATAGTATTATGTTGCCATACACATGACAAACTTTTCTCTAACTTCTGTAACTAGTCTCAAGGTTTGAAACAGTGAATCTGGCTACACAAAGGACATTGCCAATTCCCCACATCTTTGTTATTATCACTGTGACCTGGTCAATGTACCTTCTTCTAAAACTGAGTCAGACAAATCAAAGAGAATGGATTAATTGATATGTAGAGACAAAAAAAATGCAAGCAGTTAAACACACATGCACACACACACACACACACACACACACACACACGCATAAACACACCAGGGCAGGGGTTGGTATCAGTGGTATAGAACTTCACTGTGTGACCCCAAGTTTGTACTTCAATGCTTCTAGAAAAGATATATATAATGTTTTGTAATTTTCCATTCTATTGTGTCAGCTGTTTTATCATGCCAGTGTGAATACAATTGTGTGTGTGTGTGTATTGTATAAATTACCTATCTCAAACCAATTTGAATTTTAACTGATATGAGCTAATTTGCTTCAGTTTTAATTCAATTTTTGTATTTAACATATAATAATAGAAAACTCATATTTTCTGTAATTTTAACTGTGTTGTGTTTTGAATGAACATATATATTCTATTTCTATTGAAAATCTTCTGCCTTTAATATCTACCCACTAAGCAGATCTGAGAAGCAATGCAGCTCTTTAATGAGATCACCTAAATAAAACCCCAAATATGTCATGTCACATACATGTCTCTGCTTTTCTTAACCGAAAGACCATTTTGTTTTATGTTAAAGTTTGAATTCATAACCTTTACTTCAAATAAAACCAGTGAGTTAAAAATTAATGTGCAAACATCAGGAAAATTAATTGTGTTTAAGTCATACAGAGCTGTACAAGTCCTGATACAAACTTCGCAGTAACTAAGAATGAGAACAGGATGAACTCAGGGCAGAGAATGATTTGTATATTCTTAAAAGCTTTTCTATAAATCACAGGTGCAGATGAATCACATAGACATGTTCTTAGAATTTGTTTTAAGTCTATCTCCATCTCCTCCAATATTTCTACTCCCCAGAAACACCCCCTGTACCTTTCATATTACCATGTGGCATCCATTCCTTGGACATTAAATACCTCCTCCTCTTAATCCTAAGATAGGCCAGCATTTTCATGTTCAATGCTTTGTATGAAATACTGTCTCTGAAATGTAAATTGTATTCCACTTCTAGTGAAACCTCACCATCGTCCTGGTATTCTGCATTAAAGCAGTTGTAGTTTAATAAGATGCTAAGGATACTTACAAAAGAAGAAAGTTATGACAATGAGATAAATGAGAAGTGGAGAATTATTAATAACAAAAAAATTGTTTCTGACATAAGGAACATACTGTGTTGTTATTTTGTACGTGCTTCTGTTAAATTGTTTCAAGTTGTCACTTACATATCACTGTTTAAACCCCACCCTTAGTTACCTTCATATCTATGAGATGTATATGAAATAATTGATTTTCCAGACTTGAGGCCAATACTGTGATGACACTATCTCTCATACAGAATGAGAGTATAACATTGTTTTGAAAGTTGCTCAGAACTTACAAGTAAGAGTAGTAGGTGTGTACTGTGTGGAGACTAAAGTTAATAGCCATAGAAGCAGTACCTACTTAGTGAAACAGTGGATACTTTGTATTTGTGTCTGGGAAAAGGGACATTCCCATGAGGTCAATTCTATTTAGACAGTGAAACCTTGGTGAGGTTGACTGGCTATAGAAGTAATTGTTTTAGTTGGTGATGAGTTTTAAATGATTTTAAGCATCAGTTTACATCTTTTCCTTTGCCTTCTCTTTGTTTCCTTCTTTCCACTTTTGTATAAAACATATAATTTTAATAACTCCTATGTGTACTAGAATATTGTGTGACTTTTTCTGGAGATACTGAGGAAATTACCAGTAGACAACTGAAAAAAATTCATGATACCACACAAGTCTATCCTGGTGAAATCAGTGGTCTTTTGAGTGTCATTTTTAGGACGATGAATGAGGGGTCACTTACAGGAGGATAGATGAGTCAAGGGCAGCTGCATCACTGAAAAGCTCACCCTCAAATCAGAGAGAACTCGGGAAAGCTGCACATCTGGGGTGCCTGATCCATTTAGAAGCAGTTTAGTCAGTCTGAGAGTCTATTATTAATATTACTACTACTACTACTACTACTATTATTATTATTATTATTATTATTATTATTATTATTATTTCTTATCACCTATATAAATGCTGCAGAGCGTCCCTGTGAATACAAATATTTCAGGTGAAACATACATGTTTTTCATTTTCTGAGGCTTAGTGGAGAATTTTAGTTCAGAGGAAAGAGCTACAACTTAGAAACTGCAAGTTGTCTCAAGCCTACTCCAGTGATGCACTTCCTCTAACAAGGCTGCACCACGCCTCCCCGACCAGGCCACGCCTCCCCGACCAGGCCACGCCTCCCCGACCAGGCCACGCCTCCCCGACCAGGCCACGCCTCCCCGACCAGGCCACGCCTCCCCGACCAGGCCACAACTCCTAATAGCGCCACTCCCTATGGGCCTTCGGAGGACATTTTCATTCAAACCACCTCACCCAGGAATTTCATTTAAATTAATAATTATTCTCAAAAGTTATTATCACACTAAAGTTCAGTTATAGAAACTTGATCCATCCATGGGGAAAATCTATTTGAAATCATTGCAGTAAATGCATTACTTTATGAACCATTCCTCCAGAACAGTGGGCCACAGCCCTTTAATACAAATCCTCATATTGTAGTGAACCCCAACTATAAAATTATTTTGTTGCTACTTCATAAATATAATGTTGCTACTGTTGTGAATTATAGTGTAAATATTTGCGTTTTCCAGTGGTCTTAGGAAATGCCTGTGAAAGGGTCTTTCAACCCCCACCAAGGTCACCACCCATAGGTTTTGAACCACTGCTCTAGAGCCAACAGGTGATTTTGGACAGTAGCTAATGCCAGCTTTGTACTGAACCTTGAGGCGCCTATAATTTCATTTAAAAGTGTTAAACCATGAGAATCAGTCATCTGGCTCCTAAATATTTGTCTTACCTCGAACTCTGCATGCCGATAATCTCCTATAAACTTTTCTTAATATCATCCATTTTCCACACTGGATGTAATAAAAGAGGCCATTGTTGCTTACTTTTTTTTTTCCTTTGGAGAAAAACACTCAATCTGGTAGATCCTCCTGATGAGAGAGAGGGGAACATATATTGACGTTTCTCCTTCCTGCAGTGATTTATATCCTGTGGTTTCATTTCCTAAATAGGATATTAGTGTTCAGAGAGAGAGAGAGAGAGAGAGAGAGAGAGAGAGAGAGAGAGAGAGGCTTTTCAAATTCCTGAATTGTTTTCTTTGTGAATAATCACCCACTATTCACCTAGATACTCAGTGGACATTATCTGGTTTCATCATATCTGAAGCTGTTCTCCTTCCAGGAGCCTCAGAATTTCTATGTTTTCTTGATGATCATTTTGCATTTTCTATACTCTTATTTCCCACAAGAGCAATAGCTTGTGGTTGAGCTCATCTGAAAAGACAAATATTGAAAATGGGTTTGTTTCCTTGTTTATTTACTTAGCTATGTTTCCTGAAAATCTAATTTAAGACCAAGAAAGGTAATGTGCTTAATAACCTTAAAAGTATGAAAGATTTAAATAAGAAGCAGAAGCCACATTTTTGTGGTCTCCATGCCTCCTACTTAATGCTTGCTACATCAGAGCATGGAGATGTGTGTTACACAGTATACAGCCAGGCAAAGTGCAACTTCATCCACTCTTTTCAGCACATATGACCATTTGCTATAATAGGAGACTGGAAAGCATAAAATATACTGACAAAACATCATTCATATTTATTTCAAAAACCCACAGGATGGAAACTCTGGACATGTAAGTCAAACCGTTTAACATTTGACTATATTCTCAAACAAAAATTTTGAGTTTAAAGTAGGATCATTTTAAAATGCCAAGACAGACCTAGAAATGGGAGCCATCCTACTTTGGCCTCGTCTGTCTCTGAGTTCAAGTTTACACTTTCATAGCTGCCTTATGGCTTGATTGAGTTTTCTCCAAGTATTTTCTCATTTATTTATGATAAATAAATAAATGACACCATGGCACCAGTTGAGCTTGATGCCATGTCATGGAATCACCAACATTTTTTTTTTTTTTTGCAGGGTCTTTCTATGTAGCTCAGGTTAGCATGTTGCTGCTATGAGTTGAAGCCTGCAGATACTGATCAATATAACTCAGGTAAGCCCGGTGCTGCTATGTAGTGAAACCAGCTGGTGGTGACTCATCCTTTCTTTATACTTTGACATTACACAATGGTGTCCTCTAACTCCCTTCTGACCAAGTCCTTAGAAAAAGGTCTGATGGAACTTTCTGTCAACCACTAAGAACATAGTTTTGAATAGGTCATTATATCCAAATTAAAGACCTCCACATAATACTCTTATGGAAGTCATTTTAGTTGTTCATTAATATTTTGATATATTTTCTAAATATCCTGAATGACTACATTCATGAATGAGAAAAGATTCTTTTCAGGGGGAGAGAAGTGGTGTATTAAGGCCAGTTCATGATTTCAGCTGTGACATATGCTATGAACGAAATGATGCCACTTAAAGAAATGAAGCATGAGGAGACTGACAGAGCCTTAATGTGGCTGTGATGATATGCAAGCCAGTTTTGAATAGGTGACAGTGATGATGTTTGGCATGTCATTTTAGCTGGGATGTAAGTTCCAGTTATTTAATCAATCAGCGATGTGGGACATCATTTGAAGAAATTTAACAGGCAAAATAAAATTCACAAATCATTTGACTTCAAGTTATAATGTCTATTTAGGAGGGACTTGATTAATTAGCTCCAGGGCCTTTAAACCAGGACTATAGCTTCCCTGAGAGAAAAGAGAAGTGCCACTGAAGGTGACAGCTTCATACCTATGAAGTGACAGACTCATAATCTTCCCTTAATAGTTTACTTTGCACAATGAGGACTTGTTCAACTGACCACCGTAGGATCTCTCTCCCTCTCCCTCTCCCTCTCCCTCTCCCTCTCCCTCACATTTGCTCACTTTCT